>JAHZNH010000963.1:0-10534 GCA_027744355.1 Tyrannoseira gladiata
CTCTTGGACTGGGTAGCAGCAAAGCAGCAGCGTACCAAAACCAAAGCATCATCGTACCTCGGCAAGAAGGGAAACTGCAAACACTACTTACTCACTTAAACATGATATACACCTTACATGAATATACGTTACGTTGCATTTGTGGTGTGTGGTAGTTGAGTTGTTGTTGTTGTAGTTTTTGTAGTTGTGATAGCTTTAGTTTGTGTCTCGCAGTTTTTCGATGAATTATAATAACTGGACTCCACTGATCAATTCATGCGAAATATTAGTGAGCAGCGAAGAGTTTCAAATGGGAAGCTGGAGTTAGTCAACGGTAAGGGGGAGTTTTGGAGGAGAAACCCTGCGAGTCTTCTCTTTTGCTGCTTCTCGAGGTTTGCTGCTTGGAGAGAAAAAAATATATATATTTTTTTGGTGTTAACGAATGAGCACGGAACACGGAATTAGGATAATGAAGTGAGAATGGCAGATCAAATAGAAGGGCCGCCGAACAAGCGGCCCAGACTCAACGATCCGCTTACCTCCCCGAATGATAGTCAAGGCCTAGACATATTTCGAACAGACGCGTTAGACTTGGAAAGGCACCTGCCGGATGAGCTAGAGTTCTTACCGTCGTCATCATCATGGCCAAACTTAGAGAGTGTCACGACGTCTGTAGCGCCTTCACCCAATCCGCAGAACACTCAGAACGCGATTCTTATAAATGCGTCGCAACCTGTGGGAAATGCTCAGACTCCTCCGAAGTTCCCCATGCAGAATGGGGAAACCCCTTCGCACCAACATCAAATTATTCAGGTGAGTCGAGTGGAAAAATAATGTCAAAAAATATGAAATATGATTAATAATAATGATAATGTTTGTTGTACCCGTCATCTTCATGTTGTCACGGGGAGTCTCTCTCCCCCATGTAGTATTAGTACTATTATTACTATTGTGCTTGTGCACGTGCGTCCTCTTGATGTCAGAAGGAAAGTGCGTTGTAGAGTTTCGTGACCTTGAAATTGAAATCTTTTCCAGGGGATGATGATGCAGGGCCAGGGAGCGAAGAATGTAATTATCAACAAGCAGCCTGTAATGAACAACAATTTAATGATGAGCAAGATGGTTCCGAACGGGCCCATTATGCAAAGAGCAATCCGGAGCCAGCAACCTGGTGGCCTGGCACCCACCATGGTTACCCCAAGACACCAAGTCGGCCAAGCTCAAAATATACCAGCAATGAATTCAACGTATACCTTCAACAACTCGGCTGGTGGTCCGACAATACGGATGCTTCAACCGGGCATGAATCAAACGCCCATGCAACCGCCACCAAGATATCCTGCTAGCGATGATTTTATCAGTTCGAACCCTCCACCCAACGTCGTCGTCTCATCTTCAATGCCTGTAGCACAGTCCCAACCATCACAACTACCCGGGGTTGTGGCCTCTACCTTAGTATCTTCCATTGCCAACACCATGGGCAACCCGCCTTCAACGATTAGTAATGTAAGTCTCGTGTCCACGGTTAACAACGGTGGTCCGATGATCCAGCAGCCAGGTGTGGCAAACCAAAACCCGGTTGTTGGACAGCCAGTCCAGGGACAGGTGCCCATCACGCAGCAACCCAACCAACCTCCCAATCCTGGACAACCCCCTCCAGCTCCAGCTGCCGCCGCGGATCCAGAGAAACGAAGGCTAATTCAACAACAGTTAGTGTTACTCCTGCACGCTCACAAGTGCCAGCGACGTGAGAGTCAGGCTCCGAATGGAGAAAATCCTCAAAATAACGTAATCACACTTACCTTTCACTATTCCTCTTTTAACTCATGATAAAACCAGTCACTATTATTTTGGACAAACTCCTTTCCAGCTAGTCAGTAGTGTTGACGGATAACTGCACTGGAATTTTCACTGCACGAGCACGAGCCAGAAGTTTTTAATTAGAGTAAACTGTGCAAAAAATTTTAAAACAGAATATTTCACAGTGATCACGAGAATTAAGAAATGAGAAATAAAAAAAATAGTATTGATAAAGAAAACCAGTGCACTCACCATCGAGCCGCATGCTAGCCATGCGGAGGCATGCTCAGTCACCACAACACTAAAAAAAATAATATTGCTATGCAATTCATTGGAATCAGACCGATCGCGATCAGATCAGCTCCGCTCTTTGACAATGACTTCTTGAGAAGCTGGCTGACTGACACGGAGCTTTCTTGTGCTCGCGAAAGAATGACATGCCTTGCATTGCAGTTCAATAAGTTCAATTCGCGAATCCACTACTTACCACCACCGATGCACGGATATGCACATGCAAATCAGTGCAATAAGCCACATAACTTTCTTCTGGCTCACTCCCGACACGACTGACTGACTAGTAAATAGTACAAACGTGTGCACACGCAAAATACGCAGAACACCTGCCTACATACTTGTGATCACACTGTGAAACAAAGAAACGACGCGACACCAGACCAGACCAGACCAGACACGACGTGTGACGTTATGACGTAGGAACTTCATGAATATTTTTTAATGGTCGTCTAGGAATGTTTGACGATGTTTTATGACCCCTAATTATTGCAATAATGGTGGATTATCTGAAACCGTCGTCTATATAATCTGATTGTGTCTTTGTTCTCTAGTGTTCCCTTCCACACTGTAGGACGATGAAGAGCGTGCTAACGCATATGACTCACTGCCAAGCAGGGAAAAACTGTACAGTAACTCATTGTTCCTCCTCCCGGCAAATCATATCACATTGGAAGCACTGTACGAGAGGAGACTGTGAAGTTTGTCTACCGCTAAAACGCGATAGGAATAGGGTAAATGCAAGTCAGCCCAATCCTACGCCTGCGGTTGGGAATCAGCCGCCTCCTCCCACACCACCCGCCGCAACGCCTCCCCCTGCTCTAGAGGTCAGGAGGGCTTGTGAGGGTCTCGGTAAGCTCAAAAAAAATTGATAATTTGTCACTTTAGTAGGTTACTTATTGTTAGTACAAGAACATGAGTTCAGTGAACTTGGTAGCCTTTGGACTGTTCAGCCTCTACCGCGCCGCTTCTGTTGTTTAAATGTCAATGCCCTGAGAGGTCAATATGTGGTTGCCCCCTTTGTCATCCACTCAACGGTCGAACTTTTCTAACGCTATACACGACAGAAAATCACCACGCGTCCTTTTTTCCTCGTTTGACTTTTGCTCGCTCTTGCTCTCGAGCGTGAAACTTGTTGAGCCACGGAGACAGATTCGTTCAGTCAGGCTGATTGAGCAGTTCTATATTTTCGTGTGGATTTATAATTTTTCCGTGGAAAATTATTTCTCTTCGTTGCTCTTAATCTTGTTTAATATGTTGATTTTGTTCATTTTGGAATGAATTGTGAAATTAATTACCTATTTCGGTAGGCATCACCTGCCCGCCTGGAATGAGTGGTATTCCAACGGGTAACCCAGCACTTCGAGCCGCCACCTACTCGACTGCAAGCTCCACCGGTGTCAGCACAAAACCAACCTCCTGTGCCACCATCCGCCGCATCTCCAAGACTTCCATCGGCATCTCCCCAACCGCAATCACTATCGGATGGTAGTGCACCATCCCCCATTTTCCCTGGCGGTGGTAATCCTAATGCTGTGTTAGGGCTCGATCAGAGCGGAACTCAACCCCCCACGAGTACGCCGGGCATTACCGCGTCGACAGTGCAAAGCACCAAGGAATGGCACCAGTCTATTAGCCCAGATCTCAGGAATCACCTTGTTCATAAATTGTGAGTCCACACGTCTTTTTAAAATAGTTTTAATCACAATTAAGAATTATTATTGTTAGAGTGTGGTGGTTTTCATGCTCCTAGTATCTTAAATCATTAAAAAAAATAGAATTACATAGAATTGTTCGTAATTTAATCAAAATTATTGTTACTTGTTCCAGAGTCCAAGCCATCTTCCCTGCCCCAGATCCACAGGCTATGATGGATCGAAGGATGTGCAATCTTGTGGCATACGCCAAGAAAGTGGAGGGCGATATGTATGAAATGGCAAACTCCCGGTAAGTTTAAAAATTGAAAATTGCTGCCGTCATAGTAAAAAGTATTACTAAATGCTTCATTTCAATTTCGCCTAATCTACCATCCACTACTATCATGTACTACTGTCCCTCTATCTGCAAATCTCGTAATACCCGTAATGCCCGCATATATATATACACTACTACTACTCATGCGTGTTCATGTACATACATAAGGCATAACGAAACTGAAGAGTCACGTGGAGTAGGCAGGCCATCCATCAATATCCATCTTCATATCCAATCATATCATCAACATATTTAGCATCCTCCTTCCTCCTCCTCCTCATCTTTCATTATATTCTTTTGTGCATATTCAATTGCAGGTCGGAATACTATCACCTGTTAGCTGAAAAGATCTACAAAATACAAAAAGAGCTTGAGGAGAAGCGTCAGCGAAGAAAAGAACAGCAGCAGCAACAACAACAAGCTCAAGCTCAGCAACAAACGCCACCGACCCCAGCTCAAACTACGACACCGGGCCCAACTCCGCCCACTTCTGTACAACCTCCTCAGTCGACCCCGCAACAGCAGTCGAATTTGTCAGCGCCGAGTGGAAACATCATGCGACCGACAGCGCCCACCTCGACGACGTTGCCGAGGCCGATTAATAGCAATCAGCAACTTCCGCAGCCATCGCCTAGACCTCAAGCTCCGAGCATACCAAATAGACTTCCAATGTCGGGTCCGCCTGTTTCATTAGCCTCTCCTGTGCAAATTCAATCATCCGCCTCAACCCCACTTTCTCAGCCCCAACCCTCACCTAGTAGCAATATCATAAGTAGTGCGGGACACACACAAGCAAACTCGCAATTCTCTAATATGTTCCCGCAGCAACAACAACAGCAAAGTTCGCAACAGCAGCAGCAGCAGCAGCAGATTCCTCAACAAGGAAGCTTTGACGTATCAAAGCAAGGATCGTCATCAGCTGGTTCTACACCAGGAAATTCTTCTGCTCAGTCTCAGCAGCAAGCACAGCCAACTTCGCAGCAGGCGCAGACTCAGTCCAATCAAACTCAGCAGCAGCAGCAACAACAACAGCAGATTACTTCGAAGCGAATATCTTTTAATGGTGAATTTGATAATTTGCTTCCTCAAGCAACGCCAACGTCAGTCTCAGACATAACGAGTCAGAGCGAAAATAGTGATATAAAACCAGATATTGGCAATATCCCTATTAATGTGAAGAACGAAAGCACGGAAGTAAAACACGAAAATATCAATGGGGAAGTGGGCAAAATGGAGCCAGACTCTGAAGCTGAAGAAACTCCCGCTGCCATGCAAGTTGAAGTGCCTACAAAGAAAGAGATAAAGGATGAGCCAGCTAGTCCCATGTCCACCTCAAGTGCAACAACTGAACCTATGGAAACGGCGTCGAATAGTACGGCTAGCACTGCTACTACCAAGACAGAACCTCCAAAGACCCCAGCGAGTAGCACGACGACGCCATCGTTGGCCTCCACGTCTATGGCGTCCCCAACTACCCCTTCGATTGGGGACAAGAAAAAGTGCCTCTTTAAAGCAGAAGAATTGAAGCAATCGCTTCTCCCGACGTTGGAAAAACTGTTTCGCCAGGACCCAGAGTCCTTGCCCTTTAAGCAACCCGTTGATCCTCAAGCTTTGGGAATACCCGATTATTTTGATATTATTAAGAAACCCATGGACTTATCCACAATCAAGAAGAAGCTGGAGAGCGGCGCTTACACGGACCCGTGGGAGTATGTAGACGATGTTTGGCTAATGTTCGATAATGCTTGGTTGTACAATAGAAAGACTTCTAGGGTGTATCGTTATTGTACCAAGGTGAGTATCAAGTTACTTTATTAAAGAACGTTTATTTCATCACTGTAGTTTTAAAATAAGCTTTATTAAAATGATTGTGATTATCATGTTTCCAATATTAGCTCTCTGAGGTATTCGAGGCGGAAATCGACCCAGTTATGCAAACCTTGGGATATTGCTGCGGAAGGAAGTACACATTTAACCCGCAAACATTATGCTGCTACGGAAAGCAATTGTGCACCATTCAAAGGGACGCCAAGTACTTTTCGTACCAGAACAGGTAAACAACACATTGGACTTTGTGCATGTTGTTATTTTCTGCATCGCCCTGTATGCAGCATTTACATTAATTACTTACGCATTATTGAATTTATTTCAACCAGGTACACATACTGCCAAAAGTGTTTCAATGAGATCCCCGGGGAGACCGTGAATTTGGGAGATGACCCTACAGCACCTCAAGCGTAAGTTTCGTATTTTCGCCATTTTAAATTTTTCGGATCTTTCCGATTTTTTTTGATATGATGGGAAATGGTCTGAATCTCCTTTGGAATAATCTTATAGGTCAATCAGGAAGGATCAGTTCGTTGAAATGAAGAATGATCATCTGGAACTGGAGCCATTCGTGGAGTGCAATGACTGCGGTCGTAAACTTCATCAAATATGCGTTCTCCATATGGAAACAATATGGCCCCAAGGGTAAGAATAATAACGAGCTAATAGAAGTCAAAGTATCAATAAACGGTTACACATCCCACACACTTCGTAATTCTCTGGTTTTAACCTGACATTATCTTAATCTCGCATCATAGGTTCACCTGTGAAAACTGTAACAAAGCTAAGAATGTTAAACGGAAGGAAAACAAGTTCACAGCGAAGCGGTTGCCCACAACTAAGCTTGGTACTTACATTGAAACCCGGGTGAACAACTTTTTGAAGAAGAAGGAAGCCGGAGCTGGTGAAGTTTGTATACGTGTGGTATCGTCCTCGGAGAAGGTGGTGGAAGTGAAACCGGGAATGAGAAATAGATTCGTAGAGAATGGTGCCTTAAACGACACCTTCCCGTACAGGTAAGGTTCCCTAGATAAGCAAAATGAAATTGTTCAAATCGGTCATAAAGAGGAACAAAGTAGTTTAATCTATGATTTTTTTTGTCATCTCCGCTATAACGAATTAAGACTATTATCTTGATCTTGGATGTTTTAGTTTGGGTACGTTGAAAAAAACATGCTAAACTTTTGTGCGTTGAAAATTTCAGGATATTTTGAAGCAAGCAATGGAGGATAACTTGTCTTCAGCGGCGGAACTACCATACTTTGAGGGCGACTTCTGGCCCAACGTGCTTGAAGAATCTATCAAGGAACTAGATCAAGAAGAAGAAGAGAAACGGCGCCAAGCTGAAGCTGCGGAAGCCGCCGCTGCTGCTGCAGCTGCCGCTAGCAGTGTAAGTTTTTTCATCCTTAGTCTCTGCCTTTTTATTGTTCCAGTATAATTGTTTTATTGGTAAACTGTTTAAAAATTTACAGGAGGAGTCTGAGGTTAATGGCGATGGGAAGAAGAAGGGCCAGAAGAAAGCAAAGAAATCTAACAAGTCGAAAGCAAATCAACGAAAAAATAACAAGAAATCCAATGCTCCGCAAACGGGAAACGATCTCTCCACCAAGATCTTTGCTACGATGGAGAAGCACAAAGAAGTCTTTTTTGTTATTCGATTGCATTCAGCTCAATCGGCCGCGTCGTTAGCCGTAAGTTTCAGCGATATCAAAATTTGAACGCTTAATGCATGTACAATTGTGAATAATTTGCGTATGCACATCACTTGTATAAAATATTTAGCTCTGCTAAATTTGGCCTTTTATTTTAGCATTTGTTGTACGCCTGGGTCCTTGGTTTGCGGTTAAATGCTTTCCTTTGAATTTAATTCTTTATCATCTCGTTATTTACAGGCAATACAAGACCCAGATCCCTTCATTGCTTGTGATCTGATGGATGGACGTGACGCGTTCTTAACGCTAGCTAGAGACAAACATTACGAATTCTCCTCATTGAGACGGGCAAAGTACTCCACGATGGCCATGTTGTATGAACTCCACAACCAAGGACAGGACAGATTTGTCTACACATGCAACAACTGTAAAAATCATGTGGAAACGAGGTATAAGTCACAAACGGAAATGTAATGTAGACACATCGTAACCTTCAACTATATTTGCATTCATTCATTTCTACCATTTGACATTAATATTAACCGTGTCCTTTTTTTACTTTTAGGTACCATTGTACCGTATGTGATGACTTCGATTTGTGCGTGGGTTGTTTCCAGAAGATTGGCCATCCCCATAAGATGGATAAATTGGGCTTCGACTTGGATTACGGATCAAGTCCGTCACCTGGCGACCAAAGCAAAGCTAATCCCAACGTTGCTAGAAAGCTGTCTATTCAGCGATGTATTCACAGTTTGTTGCATGCTTGCCAGTGCCGCGATGCCAACTGCCGGCTGACCTCGTGTCAAAGGATGAAGAGAGTAGTTGCGCACTCCAAGGTAAATCGAATCGAACATTGAACTACATATTTTTTAACAAATAACTAATTCTACAATCTAGACTCCAAGGCAAAGGAAGCAAAAAAAAGAGATCCTGCTTGAAAGAGAAACATCTGATGATAATGTGGAATCAAATCCTGGATGAAATTATAATTACTTATCGAATCCTTGCCCCCTATTTCACTTTTACAGCAATGTAAACGCAAGAACAACGGCGGATGTCCCATATGCAAGCAGCTAATATCCTTGTGTTGCTACCACGCGAAGCATTGCCAGGAACAGAAATGTGCGGTTCCTTTCTGCCATAACATCAAGCAGAAACTGCGTCAACAGCAACAGCATCAACGAGTTCAGCAGAGCCAACTTGTGCGGCGACGAATGCAAGTGATGATGCAAATGGGAAGCAGTACGGGCGCTCCCCAAGTAGCACCTTCCCCAGGTGCTCCACCCCAGCAGCGGCAAACACCCACCGCTGGAGTTCCGCAGGTAGTAAATTTAATCCTACAATCTGGTTCGGAAGAACTTCTGCAAGTAGAACGCGAAAATAAGAATGCACTGCTAGAATCACGCTCGGAACAGTCTGATGTGGAAATGGGAGAAATCGAACCTCTGGAAGTTGAAAATCCGAAGCCTCCAGCATTTTTCGAAGCTTTAAATCTTAGACCAATCGCAGGTCCAAGTTCTCAAGGATCTATTCTTGTGGATTTGACCACTGATGAGGAATGCAAAAATAATGAAAGCAAAGATGGGGAAAGCAAAGTTTTGAACAGAGATGGTGAAAGGAAAGCTTTGAAGAGAAGTGAACCTCCGGTTATTACAATTGACGATTCTGACGACGACAGCGATATTGTAGCAGTCAAGCACATTCGTTATCGAAAAATCCCTGTGCTTACAATTATTGAAGCTGAAGTTGTTCAAAACGAGCAGGGAGATATGATGGTGGTTTTACCACAAGACGAAGTTGTTCCTGTTGTCATGTTGGGGATTAACAATGAAAATCAGGAAATCATGTAGGCGCTATGTAATAATAGGATGAATTAATAGAAATTTAATATTGAAGCTAACGCCGCTTTAACGAGAAGAATTAGGAATAGGTAGAATTATCTTATATTTTTAATATGAATTCAATAGTACGACCAATCGGTTAAGCATGATTATACGCTGTAAGTTTAATAATTTATTGTCTTAACCACAAGACGAAGTTGTTCCTGTTGTCATGTTGGGGATTAACAATGAAAATCAGGAAATCATGTAGGCGCTATGTAATATTAGGATGAATTAATAGAAATTTAATATTGAGGCTAACGCCGCTTTAACGAGAAGAATTAGGAATAGGTAGAATTATCTTATATTTTTAAAATGAATTCAATCGGTTAAGCATGATTACGCTGTAAGTTTAATAATTTATTGTCTTCTAAGTTTGTAAGTGTAATGATGAGCGTGATGCAACGATGATTTAGCAATGGTGAACTTTGAAGAATATATCTACGTTTAATTATAAGGGCTACTTCGATTCGAGGCGTTCTCACTTTCCATGCATTTTTTCATCCGCACTCTCACGCACCTCTTTATAGCTTTAGGCGCGTAAATCTTTTTTGTAAGATAAGACTTCCTTAATCAAGGGAGCGTGATTTTTTGTAACTATGAACACCTTCATGCATCGATTTTTTTTGTATATTTTTTGTAACTAGTCTGTCAATAGTCCAATGACCGCCCAAATCGGAGTTGGTGGGAAGCCAGGAACTGGAGCGCCAATGGCTGCAGTGAAGGTATAGTATAGAAGTTTTGCATTATCTCTCTTAAAGCGTGTGTGATCGTTTAAAAATCGATCGCTGCACAGATACAGGTGCACTTCGATAATTTATAACACCTGAATGAAACATAGCATCTACCTGACGCCTTTTAGCCTTCACCTTTAATGTTTCATGCGATTACCTATTTGATAACATCAACATCGAAATATGTCTATCGACAGTCTTTTCAAATTTCGCATCTCTCTTTCAGACGAAAACGACCAAAGAATGCTTTTCTCGATTGATAGATAGAATAGATGCGTACATGTGATTGCTACTGTACTTAACAATCAGTGAGCAAGAACCTGCACGTGCTCTTCTGAGTTCTCTTGTCCGAGTTTTTTAAGTTGCCGCAGATATCTCAAAATTGCAAAAAAAAAGT
>JAHZNH010000964.1:0-13482 GCA_027744355.1 Tyrannoseira gladiata
TCTCTCGCCGAGATTCCTAACTCGACATCTGAGGAAGGCGGTGTCGCCCAGGGGGACAGTCATATTAATGCTCGTGTTATTCTCGAACGGACTCCCGTCCGGGAATCGGGACTGGAGATCTTCATAACTGGCGATGTAGTTGCGGGCCTTGTTGAGGATGTTGTTGTTGTTGTTGAAGCCCACGTGGAAATTGGTCCTATTCGACCTACTCCCTACTCCTCCACCGTGCCTCTTCCCCTCTGGGGAGAGGGAGGACCCCATCTGGGGAAAGTCTGTGCTCTCCGAGGAATTCCGTTGATGTGGTAGTAGTGGTGGGGGTGGTCGTCACCCCGTCAGGGAGTCCGAGGAAGCCGGTGTTGCTCAGTGCAGTCTCGTATTGGTTCCACTTCCTCCGATTCGGAACCACCTGGACGTTTGGCGAGGTGCTGGGGGGAACCTCCCCGTCCGTCGACATGATCACTGAGCCTTTACTTGTACTTATGGCGATTATCGTCCCCGACACGATGTTCGTGTAGGACCCGGGGCCTGGAATAAAAAGAAACCAAAAATATATTTAGAGGAATTAGAATCCTTAAGTGCTACTCTAAGTAAGGGTACTTTTGCTGGATAAAATCTCCAGATTAAATCATTTCATTCCATGATTATGTCATCTCATGACATCACTCTCTTTTACGCTTTCAACCCTCATTTCAAATTCCGTTTGTAGGGAGGAGGAGGCTTTCATCTGGGGAAATGGATGTCACAAGGTCTTTAATAATTCACGAGCTCCAGTTTCATCAGTCCACACGAAAGGCTCACGCATTCAGGGATGGATGTGGCAATTAGTTTCTCCAAATGATGGAGAATACTACCAGGCTTAAAAGGAATTCTTTCATTTCATTATCAGGAGAAAGTTCAGTTCCGGAGGTCATTAATCCTACTAAGGGGTAATATGAGATTGATGCTGGTGACGCATTCATATTCGGTTAGAATTATTTCCTTTTTGATGATTTCACCTCAGGTATAATTTTCCCCAGTGAGGGGTAATAACCTCCAAAAGAGGAGATGCTACCAATCCTGTCTGAATTCTTCGCATCTCACCTCTCACTTAAAGGATGCTTGTGTGCCTAGAAGACTCACTCAGATATTTGACCGGGCCAACAACGAGCCTTACTCGGAAAAAATGGATTTCTTTCTTCCTTTCCGAGAGACCCGGAGCATTTTAACACGACGTGACACAAAGCCCTAAGCGGAGAGAATGGAGTGGGGATGACAAGACACAAAATGAAAAAGTACTGTTTAGCACTGCCTCGGCTTGGCTTGGCTTGGCTCACTCGCGTTGAATCAACTTTCTCCTCACTTCATTTTCTCCAGTGATGCGCGCAGTGACAGGCTTGCGGTTCCATAAAAAACGTCTTCAATATTGTCGTCGTGACTGGGACAAAGTCTGGGGCTGAGGACGAGGACTACAACTCATGACTTAAGATTCCAGTTCCTCTATGTGGCCCTACTCCTCTATTGGATCTGATCTGATCGGATCGGATCGAAATGAATAAAGTGGGTTGGATTGGAGTGGATCAGTTGATCGGTTCGGTTTTTGATTTGGCTGGAGGAGAAGATGCGATTGTGGATCGGATAGATCCTTCCCTTCTCGGACTTGGTTTGAGCTCTTGACACGATGACATTTCGGGCTTTGACTCCGTCACAAAATCTGATCCTGATCCTGGCAATGGGATAGAGCGCCCCCAGCCACCCATTCTTGGAGGGCGTTCAACCTATCTGTGGCCCCACTCCTATTGGATCTGATCGGATCGGATCGAAGGGAATAAAGTGGTTTGGAGTGGATCAGTTGATCGGTTCGGTTTTGGTTTGGCTGGAGGGGAAGATGCGATTGTGGATCGGATAGATCCTTCCCTTCTCGGACTTGGTTTGGTTGTTCAGCTCCTGACACGATGACATTTTGGGCTTTGACTCCGTCACAAAATCTGATCCTGATCCTGGCAATGGAATAGAGCGCCCCCAGCCACAGCCACCCATTCTTGGAGGGCGTTCAACCTGACACCGGAAATTTGTATAATTTTTTTTTCTGGACTCATTCTCACGACCATGATCGTGATCCTCCTGGAGTAGAGCAAAGGCCGAAGGCTAGGTAAATACCTCTTTCTCCTGGAATAGCTCCCACGCTCCTCGGATGACAATGACAATCTATTTTTTAAAGAAGACGAAGTGAGCATCTCCGGAAGGAAAAATGCACTTTTCTCGAGGATTCATGACCAAGAAGATGCTGGGTAGTCGTGATCACGTACACGCGTGTGTGGGGAAGGATTCCAGAGAAAAAAAATGTATTCAAGAAATATGAAGTCACGCCACGTGTTCCCGGTTATGGCCACGGTGCCATCATTTAGAGAGCGAGTTACGGAGTCGCAGTCGGGCCGAGGAAGCTGTGAAATATTACTCCATATTCATCCATATATTCTTTTGCAACGCCTGGATCAGGCATGTCCTCCAGCAGCGGGGAAAACTTTCTGAATAAAAAATTATTGTCCGTGCGGAATCGTCCCGTGTCATGATCCAAACTAAGCTGAGAATGAGAGTCATGCAAGTAACCAACCACATTTCCATTTGAACTCCACTCCAGGTCAACAGAACCTACGACTAAGGTTTGCGGCGAATTCCTGCAGGAATTAGTGTGCTGACGGTGAAGTGAATTGCTTGCAAAGTTCAAGAATCTCTGGGCGTTTGCACACCATTCATTAGTAGCCCAGTTTTCTGCCAGACCAATCCTAACAATTTGGAGTGAGGAATTTATAATTTTATGAGTTTATGATGCATTGCATTTCTGCTTCCAGCTCTGATCTGGTGCTTAGCGCCATGCTGGCTCCGCTCCGGTGTGGTCAGGACTTTGCTCTGGATCTGGCTCGTGCATGAAGTAACTGGATGAAGGAAGGAAGGAAACGAAAACGGGCGACATGGGCATAAATACCATTGCACAGAAAGCTAATTGCTGAAGTTTGACGGACTTGTGTGGTACGACACGCGTTGCTACTTGCTATGTACTTCCAGATCCGGAATCACCCCCCAACAGATTCCACATTTGGGAAGGGGAAGTGTAAATAAATATATGGAATTGTAATTTGAAATAATGCATTCTCGTCGGATCAACCCAAACCGGTGGCATGAATACGCATGACGAAAATCACCTGAACTAATAAAGCTAGTAGCTGGGGAATCCGATTCTAAATAATTGCAAGGAATGAGAAAAAACAGGAAGAGATACAGAGATACTCATAACATGAAAACATTCAATTTTCCTATCGCACCGTAAATTCTGGTTATTCAGTCGGGGACTTAAAAAGATTTTTACTATCGGTTTACTATAAGTTCAGATTATGCTCAAATAAAGGAACGGCCACCAGTCGGGAAATAACTTCCCCTTGAAATAATATCTCGGAACTAAGCAGGAAGTAGAGTTTGACGTAATCCAGAGAGGAAAGACCACACATACCTCAGGAAAATTTTTCCTCCATTACAGGTCCTACCACTTGCTTCGATGTTTTAGGCATGAATTGCATGATACACTTTACTTACTCCTCCGGAGGAAGGTGTGATGCCTCTCTTTGGGCTCTACCGGGAAACGATTCCATGGAAAGCTAGTTGAGTTAGGTAATGCAATATTATGAACTGTGTACCTATCCACTCCACAAGCTACTTTGACAGCGACAACTAACACCAACACACTATCCGATTTCAAGTCAAGTTGAGCCAAGCCACAGCCAAACCAATCCAGCAGTCCTTCCTTTTCATTTTCCATCCACCACGAGGAGAAAATTTGTTTTTGGCTTGCTGCTTGGAAAGAAGTGAAAAAAGTCCGTGGATGTTTGAATAGCAGACATTTTTTTGATGTATTATTCAGTGCGGCTTCGGCTCTGGCTTTCTTCTGGGAGCCAAGTCACCCATCTGCATAATGGAATTTATTATGCCATTCTTCAACAAAAACTTCAAAAGAACTTAATGCATATTTCCTCTTAAAATGATAAGGTTTTCCCAGAGAAAAAAATGAAAGGGCGACATGCACTCCCTCTGATGTGGTGTGGTCTCCTCGTCCACGGTTCTGGGTTCGATCCGAGCCGATCCAATGTGATGTGATGTGGTAATGGTAAGTAGCACCGGGAAAAAATACTAGCCGCCAGAGAGGAAAGCAAGGGCATTGAATACAATTTCCAAAAAACTTTCCTTCCGAATTGGCTTGGATGTTGGATTGAACTCAAGTTTTTTTATCACTTGCTTTTTTATCACCTCTCACTTTTACCACTTTTCCCCAGAGTGGTGGCTTGGTTTGTGAGTAAGTGGAGGAATGAAAAATATTTAGAATGTATTGCATTATACAGAGGAGAAGAGGGTGTGAAGAGGAATTTTCGCAGTTTTTAAAGTACCCGGAATACCGACCACCGAGAGCGTTTTTGATTTTGGCGGGAAACTCAATTTTTGAAAAAAAATGAAGTTTAAAGTGGGGGAATGGAGAATCGGACTTTGTTTCGCCAAAGTGGAGTTTACAAGAGGGATGCACGGAACCATCCTAATTAAATTAGCATGGGGAACGTGAAGAAAAACATATGGGTGGGAGGATGATGCCTACTCAAAAGGACCGGTTGGCTCCGGCTCGAAGTCCATCCGAAACCGAAGTATTTGAACCTTGAACCGGAAGGAGGGATTAGAGAAGTGGGAACATTTGCGAATCCAGAAACAACTCAAATCATCAGAGCACCTTAAATAGTGGTCGCTGGATATTTCCAGAGGAAATAAGAAGAGTTTATCCCATGCCACTGTGGTAATATCCACGGAAAGGATTGGACCTACCCTCGCGCCTACATTCGGATTACGATCCGTTGGTTGTAAGTAATTTGATTGATTAGCAAATCAAATAAGTTATACTGCAATCATAAAACTTGGGATGGGGAGGGGGAGATCCATCCAACCTCCATCTCAAGTCTGTCGTTAACCTCGTTTCCTCTACTTGCAGACCTCTGAAGCGGAGCCAAAAGCCGCGTTCCTCATTCTGATCATATCATCTGTATTTTAGGAGGAACGAGCTACAGCATCAGTAAGTACATATTCACGAGGACTTGGCCTTATCTCCCCAAAATAATCTCCTTTTCTATATATTTCATGCAAATTCAAAATCTAATTTTACTCTCGCTGGCCTTACTAGGACTCCCTGGGCTAGCACAAGACAACAGAAGACTAGAGCACAAACTCCAGCTACTCATCACCAAATCAAGTGAACCGTGTACGTGTTTACAGTTTACAGCGTTTTCCTCGGCTTTTGTCTGCGGTTCGTTTGGCGGGGCTTTCTTGGAAGCAGGGATGCAATAAAAATTTTGTGGGTCTCTAGTCCAAAAAGCCCACAACCATGAAAAAGTACGCTAAAACGGGTAATTTCGAACTTCCCGCGCTGATTTTACTCAATGGCTAAAAGTCAATGAATATTTAGTTAAATACGTACAATCTCTTGAAAATGGCGTTTCAGTTTTCAGTGCCCACTCGGACGCCAGGGCCGAGGCTACTTATATATTTACCCATAACTTATTCCTGCGGTTTCGCATTTGCTCATGCAAGTTTTTCAAGAGAAAGCGGAATGATGAGATGCGATACGATATGGGAAGATCATATCCCGGGTGGAAAACCGCGTGGTGCCACCCAGTCCAGGAATAGATCCATCTTCAGTCTGCCCTCATCACGGAGCTGCTTTCTTCTCCTCATAAAAGATTTAAAAGTTGGAGGGAGCAACCAAAGACGAAACCAAGGCCCAAGACAAGACCAAGGCGGTGTACCACTTACTTAGGCACTTGGAGCAAGCAAGAATGAGTATTTGCGTTCTGCTCGGCAATCTTTGTCTGGCTCTGGCAATACCCATTCCGACTGGTCTTGTGTGTTCTACTACTACTACTTCTAGTTCTTCTTCTTCCGCATCTCCCGGAAAAGATTTTCTCGGTAATAAAGTTATATAGGGAGAAATCCCTGCAAAATGCCAGCCAGCCCATAAAGGATGCAAATAAACGTAAAATAGATTTGGCTCTTGTCTTCCAACTTTCTCCGGTCGTTTCACTCAAACTTTCAGCTCAAGCTGAACTCTGTCTGCCAGGAAGTAGATACAACTTTGATGATATCCTTGATGATGCCCCTATTCCTTTAAGGAGGGGGAGAATGAGATGATCACGACGGCGGAGACGATGATCATGATCATCATGATGGCTAGGGCCAGGCCAGGCCAAGCTAAGTAAGTAGAAGCCAACTCATCGCATCTGTCTGTCTGAGCAGAGCTTCTTCCTCCGCGAATATAACTATTTCTCCCGGAGTCGGGATCTGGAGCAGAAGTGAAAAGTACGAAGGAGTCTAGGCTTCTGAGGGATGACTCACATTCAAAAAAAATTTGTATTCCCAGGCTTTCGCCAAGCCGCAAAATGAAGATTAAGTTTGCTCATTCATCACAAACCATATTTATATGCTTGGAGTGTAGCGCCCAACATCACATCATTATGATAGCATCAGCCAAGCCAGACCAGCAATGATAGCACGACTTTACATAAAAAGTTAAAAGAGCTTACACTCTCGAAGAAGAAGAAAAACTGTTCATATTTTTTAAAACTCCGAGGAGAAAATTGGCTGGCGGTTGGAAACATTACTGGAAAACAAAATAAAACTCGCGAAGAAGAAGTAGAACCTTCGCGGGTGAAATAATACCGCGGGAAGAGGACTGCTACTACCCAGAGGGAGAAATAGTTGAACAGAACGATGTAATGTACGGGATAAACGTTTTTGTGGTAAATACCGGTACGTTACAGTTTGATGATCAAATTTCTAATCGAAAAATGAATTGGGGAGGGTAGGGGCAACCTGAGAAAATTTTAAAATTCTTTAGAATTTTTGGAGAAAATAATATGGAGAAAACTAAATTGCTTGACCTAATCGGCTTCTGGAGAAATATTGCTGAAATAAACTGGAAACTTGCAACCTTGCCCTGGAATGGTGGAAAGACAAAAGAGTAAAAAGTCATTGGCTTCATTTCTTTTCTTCTCCCGTATTGTTATTATTATCTTCTAAAAAATAGATCATGATTATGATCATCATCATCACTCTAAATTGTACATTGCGATTGGAATGGAATGGAATGACTTCTCAGTTTTTGGGGGGAATGGGACTGGAGTGTTTACCAATAAGGGATAGAATAGGAGGAAGAGATGAAGATGAAACAATCTATGGTCTTACTGCCATATTATGGTGATGGTCATGGAGTGAGTAGGAGTTGAAACTCCAGTTTCACGAGAGAGTTTCATGTTACGGTTACGTTTACGTTACCCCTAAGAAACATTAAGATAGTTGTTTGGTGGGTCGGATGGATGGAATGCGAGAGAGTTTAAGTGATACGGGGTAAGTGACTGGGAAGAATGTGTGGAGTTTTTCTTAAACTTTCTTTTCCCAATCCATCTTTTATAGCCAGGGAAGCGTGAAAGGGAACAAAAAAAATACGGGGAGCCGTATACATTTGAGTACTGATGCGGCCCTTAAATAGTAAATGTGGAACTTCACCACAGGACTCGTCCAAATTCAGAGAAATTCGGAATTTTATTAAATTTTACGCCACATTGTATGCAATATTCAAGAGCCATTGAGAAATGACGCCACCGGTACGTTTGAAATAGAGTGCTGAATTTTAACGGAACCCCCAAGAACACTTAAAGGAACGCAGCGATTATTCTCAAAATGAACGGAAAATGATGAAAATGTTCATAGATCAACTGTGAAAATTGAAACTTTCCAACAATCTCGTCGGTTCTATTTTAAAATGAGGTTTGAAGCGCTCCCATATTTGGAGAACTACGGTTTTCTGAGGAAAGTGGTGCCGTAACACTAACCAAACGAAACGAAACCACAAACAACTATCATCATATCCTAAAAATAATGATGACTATGGGTCTGAGAACGAGCACAAAGACGATGAAGCTGATGATGATGATTGTGATGATGGTACTACTACCATTGTAAGTACCTATGTTGTGGTGTGGTGGGGTTTTGGTGATGATCATGATCACCCAAAAAAAGTACAACAGAACAAAGCAGCAAAAAAAACGATAGAAAAAAGGAGAAGAGTTTTTCCCAAGAAAAAGAAACTTTTTTTCCTTGGTCTTGTGATTGCGATTGGAATAAAAGTACTACTACGGAGAGAGAAGAGGAGGCATAAATAAAAATGGCTGGGAAAATCAGCCCCAGAGACTGGGAAAAAAGAGAGCTTAGTAGTTATTATTATTTTTTTTGTCCTGGGCGGTTTGGTCTGGTGGAGAAAGTAAAAGGAGTACGTGTCATGTGTAAAAAAAGTCATTGTTGGTCTTGGACTCCCATTCCCGGGGAAAAATTGCAGTTGTATGGCAGCGCATAAAAAAGAAGAAAACTTTGCGAGCTACGCTGTCGCGAAAATGTATCTTCTGGGGAGGGAATACTAGAGAAATGGAGGAAGTTGAAGGAAAACGGGAGGTGGGGATCGAGTCAGAAGCGCATAAAAAAGAAAACTTTGCGAGCTACGCTGTCGCGAAAATGTATCTTCTGAGGGGGAATAGAGAAGAAATGGAGGAAGTTGAAGGAAAACGGGAGGTGGGGATCGAGTCAGGGAGGACAGAGGGGGAATGGAGTTTTTTTAGTGCTTGAGCTAACCATAAGCTGAACTGAGGCTTCAGCTCCAGGCTTTTGTCCTTGCCACTATCATGATCATGATCATAATAATCAAAGCAGCGTGACACGTTCCTCCCAATTCTTGGGGATCTCTGTCGTCCGCGGGAAATACGTATTTATCCAAAAGCGAAGAGAACAAAATATACCGGGGAGCTGAGAGGATTGAGGATATGGACAGCTTCATCGCGAGTTCGTGAGGTTTTGGATCTTGTATCGTTGCCCCAGAGTGGGTGAATGAGTGAGTGAGTGAGTAGAATGGATTTGCCTCGGCTAGTTAGTCAAGAGCTTTGCTATGACCGCGGGGATCTTTGATGGGGTGAGTGAAAACACCGAACCAGAACCGAACAGAGGACTTGTAAGGAAGCTTAGACGCAAGAGGAAAGTGTTATTTTTGCAAAAATGCATTTTGATTTTTGATTGACAGTGCCATGAAGGGAGATTCCCAATTCGGTTGGGGGATGATGAGATAAAACTAGAGCTAAAACGATAAAATAGGTAAGGTTGTTACATGGTGTGGATAGGGAACTGGAAGACTGAATCGCAAAAAGTGGCGGTTCATGCATTGTAAAAATGGAAAAAGTCATTTAAAATTGGAAGGCTTCTTTCCCCGGATTCATTCTTTCTTTTTCCTCTAGAATTTAATTTTTTTTCTTTTGGTGGTTCCTGGAACAAGAAAAGACAGCTCGCTAACTTTTTCCAGGAAGTGACTCGCAGTCTAGTAGAGTTGAATCGGTTGGGGTTCCTAGATGTCTACAAAGTTCTGCAATCAGCAAGCCAGAGCGACAGCGTGGGACACTCTTTAATAACTCCCTTTCGGTCGATTTGACAAGGGAAAAAAGTTGACAAATTGACTGCTCCAATCCAACAAAGAAAATGGAAGTGTCTTCGCGATCAATGCTCCTTTAGGTATTGATACTGGTTTTGGTTATTTGGTCGGTAGCAACAGCAACTATGTACTTGGGGGCAATTTTTTTTCTGTGGGAGGATGGACTTTGACCGACTAGGTCCAGTCCAAGCATTTCAACGTCTTCCTTTTCTTACTCTTCAAATGAATCCTTTTGTGAGGGCTGATTTACTTGATTTGCGGTCATTTCTGGACAAGAACACGAAACTGGATTTGACGGAAAGGCCTGCCACAACTTCTGAGGAGTGCCCCGTTGTAGGAGGATCGAACTAGTATAATGACCTCTTGTCCCTTTCCCAAGTCAAACGTAATTGTGCCACCCATTAATTTCCACAACTCACTTAAGTACCTAGCCTGTTTTGTCGGGATACTGAAGTAATACCCGCTTAAGTAGGTTAGGTTCATTTATGTAATTGCAGTGATGATGACAATCTGACCTCGCCCTCAATTTTCGGGACTTCTATCTTTTCCTTCCGTAGAAATAAATGATAAGTGGTAATGAAATCATTGTTGTTGTTCGAATGAAATGTTTTCCTAGCCCTGGCCTACAGACAGTAATTAAGTATTGTTGTAATCATCATCATCATCATAATCAGAACCCCTAAATCATTGATGAGTCTCCTTGGAGGCTTCGCCCTCCTTCATTCAATCGGTCGACACGATAATGATACTTAATAATGATGGCAATGGTCATTTGATATTCCAATATGGCATCATTTTTGCGAAAATTCCTTCCGTACATCTGGATTTTGCGAGTGTTTTTGCTACGTTTCTTGCCACTGCAATTCAAGTTCTAGGAGCAATCTCCGGCATGAATTCGGCTGCGTGGGGCGATCGATCATCACGATCATGATTTGCGATTTCCATGGTACAAGCCCAAAGTCTCGAAGAAGAAATTCGTTATCGTTGGCCATCGTTCCCCTTCCATTGCCATTTTCACTCGCCTTCTCGCCTGCACGCAACGTTCTCCTGATTAAGACTGGCATTGCATTTATTTCGCGCGAGCGTTCGCTTCCTGCGAAATGGCTACAATATTTTTAGTAGCGACCGACTGAACATCGAGATCTAGTGCGGGTGTATTTAGTTGGCCTAAATGCCTAAATGAGTGGAGTGGAGCGGAGTGGAGTTACTAGAATGTGTGTCTCTTCCAGAATCCTGGAGCACTAACGCTGGAAAGATGCTGCGCTCTCCAACTCTATCTCAAAGTAATAAAATATGACGGGGTAGATGAGGAGGCTAAAAAAAGCTGATAAAAATGTATGGCATGCCAATGGCTCGTTGATGGGAGTGGGGAAGTGCCAAGAATGGGATTTTAAGGAATGTGGAGCGAGATAATGAAGGACGAGGGGAATATATTTTTTTTCTGAGCATCTTTTCTTGTCTCACCATCGCATCGTCATTATCATCATCACGGAGAAAAAAGCTCCAGCCGCCAGAATCCAGAATCCAGCTACTTTACAAGTACATAAGGAGCTCATGTATATTCCAAAACAGGAGCAATTTTTTTTTCTTTGAGGAGGAGGATCACAAAGTTAAAATGAACAAGGAATAATTTAATGCAGATGAAGTGGAATGGAAGGCGGAAGAATAAGTTACGCCAACTTACGAACTATAAAAATGTAGCTTATGCTTCGGCGGAGGAGGAGGAGGGGGAAGGCATTGTTTAGGGGGAAAAGAAGTTGGAGGAATTTTTTTGTTGTAGTTTGTAGTCCTCCGCCTGGAGAATCCTAAATGCTCTGTGATGTGATGCGATGTTGTACTGAATTCCCTATTCCAGGATTTTTTTATGCGCTGCGGCAGGAGAAAAGAAGTTTCTTTAAAGCTGGAAGTCTAAAACTTGGAAGGAAGAAAAAGAGCGGGGATGGAGCTGGAGCGGAGGCCTCTTTTTTTGGTAAAATACCTCAGATCCCGATCTACGATCCAAATGAGTTGGGATGGGATGGAAGAGCTTATTTTCCCCCAATTTCGCATCGAAAATAAAGAGCGGCGGCGGAGATAAAGGCATCGCACCAGTTTAACAATGTTATTACTCCCACGTTGGATAATCAACCTCGTTCAAAACAGTCATCCCTCATTCGGCGGAGATGAAAAGGGATTCTTTAATGGAGCGGCAGGGGACAATGAATTAGGGAGGGAGCGGGAGCGTAAATAACTGAGCGACGACACTGTGAATGTGATGTGATCTCTTGCATCAATACAATACAGAGCGAGAAGCTGGGGAACTGGAGGAAGGGAGAATAATTGGAGACGGATCATATCACTGTGGAGAAAGCTAGGCCCTCAGGGAATGGGAAAGGTGACTCTGAGGTGGTGAGAGGTGACTCAAACTAAGAATAATTCCTAGTGAGCTCCTGAGTCTTAAGTCGTCAAGGGAGTCCATCTCCTGAGCTGGAAAATTAGGTCGCATCAGGACCAGGAATCAGGAGGACGGAGCAGAAACAATATATTCAAGGGGAAAAGCACACGTACGATAGTAATTCATCAACAGATGGGCCTATTGCGTAAAATTCATTACTGATGATGAGCTACTTAATGACGATGGTGGAGCAATCGACCGGATTATTTATGAAGTACTTAGGTAAGTAGGGAGTAGTACATGTGCGTCCATCCATTGGAACCTTGTTGCTCTTGCGTCAGAGGATTACAACCCAATCGGATTGGGAAGCGTGGAAGAGCTCAGGTATCGTAAGCTTAGCGCGTAAAAGTGGATGAGGTAACCGCTCAAAAATGATAAAGGTTGGAAAACAATTTAGGTAACAGCGTGACACACCATAGACACATGACATGACACGAAACGACATGACAGCGCAAATGGCTACAAGACACTTTACTTCAGTTTCCGTGTCGATGATCACATGATCAATGAGTAAAAATCGACCGATATCCCTCGTGAATTGGAACAGTGGTGTAGCCGTAAATTTCCTAATTCTGGAGCAGGCATTTAACCGCACCAAAATGGAGGAAAACAGAATTTGACATTTTCATAATCGACCTAATTTAATTCATTCAATTGTCCTGAATTTTTGATCCGGTCTACATTTTGGGGTTTTACGATTACCCCTGGCAATTCCTAAATTGAAGTCCCGGTGGTGGTGGATCCCCCTTCGGTTCCCTCTCCGGATGAACACTTGATGATATTTCCCTATATCCTTTCAGTTTAATTGCGCAAAAAGTGATGTAACACTATCTAGGTGGGCTCAATATCCAAAGCGAGCCATTAGAAGCGTGAAGAATTGATGGTGGTTTTGGCTCCTCAATGATTAATTTGGGCTGTCAGACTCGACCATGGTATTAATCTTTCATTTTAATATTCCCCAGAAAAAATACAGGGAAAATCCTCATTCGATCCTCAAAAATGCCACCATACCAGCTTGAGCTAAGCCAGGCGGTCCCATTTCCAATACCAGGCCTTGCCTTACAGGTCTCATGAAAAAATTACTCATGTAGTGCAGTTCCAATGGCGCGTTGGTGCGATGAATCTTTTGGCGAGAGGGAATAAGCGGCGAGAAATTCATGCTTAAGTGATGGTGGTGTAACTGCGATGTAATGTAATGTAATGAAAATTGAGAATTTGGAGGGAACACGGAACACATCAGCACCACCGGCACCAGAACAGAACCAGCTCAACAGGGACAGAGCCCGAAAGGAACAGAACAGTTCTTCTCAATCATGGCTTGTCATGCGATGAGGAGTCGTGGCATGTCTTCTCTTGTCTCCATCAAAACTCCTGCTCCAGCCCAAGCTGGAGGGACTGGAGTGAAGTGATGAAAGTTCTATGGACTCTGGTGGTGTTTACAAGAATGACATCATTCCCTTCCAGACTGAAGCCGCTGATCGAAATGACATCGACATGGGCTCTAGCTCTGGAGCTAGTA
>JAHZNH010000965.1:0-14552 GCA_027744355.1 Tyrannoseira gladiata
ACGTGACATTTTACACTCGTACATTTATCTTCTATTATAAAGTTTCGTAATTGAATTGGTTCTTTTTGGTTCGTTCGTTCACTCACGTCGACTATGCATTGTATTTGGATTGCATGTGTGTAGTAGTAATGCATTCTACTACAACAAAATATGCACTCCACCACAATACATATCCTACCAACCAATTTTTTGGCCTTTTTTAAAGCGTGTGTACGCCCTTCCATTTCACGTGTTAGTTTATTATCGCATTCATAAAAATTCCAAGTTCTTCCACCTCTCCACCACTCCATTCCGTTCTGTTCATCAAGGTCCACGGAGAAAAATATAATATGGATGCGTAATAATAAGTATCGTAATAAAAAGTGATCATTACTTTTTTCTCGCCACTACTACTCCACCATTATTATGATGATGATTTAAAAATGAGCGATGCTGCAGTTTTATGTACTTTTCTAATAGTTTTTGAGATAACACACGTAGTCGCAGTCATAGCTCAATATTTTTAAGATGTGAGATAAGGGAGTACATCGACATCATAAATATCATATTCCTCAACGGGTTTAATTAGTGGTTGAAATTTTCAAGGCCAACGCCACAGTCTCTCTGACTTACTACTCACACGTACGGTAGCTGTGTAGTGAGTAGCTCAACTGCAGATTGGTAAGAAGGTAGGTTGTTGGTAGGTACTCCAAAAAAAGAAATTATTATGATGAATACTAGATTCGCATAAATCAGAAACATGTATCTTGTAATCAGAGTCAGCCATCGCTCATCCAACTAACTTGGAATCTAAATTATCATTCTTATGATACGATGATGACTTATGTGTCCGTTTGATCGATATCAGATGAAGAGAGCGGTGATGAAGATAATGATTGGCGAATAAATAGTGACTTGATTCTGTTTGCATTCTTAAATTCAATTCTTTAGATTCTGGCAAAAGATTTATGAAGAGCGAGGCGATAGCAAGCCAGCCCAGCGCCCTTAGCGACTGCACCTTAGAAAATTCAATCCAAGTCGAATTTCTACCACAACCACACCATACTGACACCACCTCTCGAGAACGTCATCACGACAATGGCGATGAAACAATTTGCGTGGAAATTATGCTATCCCACAGGAAAAAATTGTGTTTTCGTCGGAGGAATAATCTATCTGTGTATGCATATTATAATTGACAGGAGCTTGAAGAAGTAAAAAATATGTATTCTGCTCTTTTTCTTTTCAATTGGAGCTTGAACAGGATGAGAATCAGAACAGAACAAAAAGGCGTTTAGCCTAATGGACAGGTTTTTAGCTGACAATTAAAAAGTGGAACTGTGTACAAGAACCACTAATTATATGTTCGAGGGTTTTTGTCCGTCCGCGCAGAACAAAAGAGGAAGAAGAACGAGCACCTTGATTTTTTCTCTTAATTTTACACTCAATAGTTTTTTTTCAAAATTCGTCTTCTACACAATGGAATTATTATTACAATATGCATAAGTTGAGAGTTGTCTTTTGCATACGAAATGAAAATTCTCAGAGAAGTCAATGCATTCTATTATCATTATTTCTTAGATTGCAACTTTGCAACGCAACGAAGCAGCGCGCATTCATCGGCTTTTGGCTTGCTTCGACAAGGTAAACTTATCACTGTTATTATGTAGGTATGCACTTGTATTCCTTTTACTTAGCCTTTAAATAAAAGATGAGGCGACAAGAAGATGAGGATAATGACGAGAATGATGAGTAAAGGGAAACAGCTAGTGCTAGCACTCGAATTAAAAAAGACTCGCCAATTTAGCCAAGGGCAGTTATGCACTTAATTTTAGCGTGTGATGATGTTGTTGCTGGTGGTATTCTCTGTGGCTTGGAATTTTCTCCTTTTATGACCATTTAATCATTCCTAGTGACTTGTCTTATGGGGCCGGTGGAGCGGTTAGGAAATTTAATAGCCGTGTTGCCTCAATACAAGACACCTTTTTCAGGCTTGAGTTGAAGTGTGTCCACCGTCCACCACCACCATCGCTCCGGCTTCTGTACTCACTCTCTCACAGTAATAGAATCATTAACATATATGGACCTATGTACTTATACGTTAGCTCTGTAATATGAACTCTGCAAAGGTGGCCTGTCAACTTTTGTACTCATTACTATTGCCATTTATTTGCTCTTAGTAATAACAATAAGTAATCCATTCTTTAAATCCCCGTTCGCATGTCTTTTTTTGCTTGTTCTTGCGCAACCGCAACACAAACTGACGGAGCCGAGCCAATCCAACAAAGATCTTTGATGGATGGCTTGCAGGGAAAATGGAGAACGATTAGGATGATAATGAAGACCACGAAGAAGAAGAAGACTGTACAGGTAATAATTTTTTTCTCCAAGACTGACTCAGACACAATGACAATCACGAACGTTTTGTAGATTCACAATCGAATCGACGCTATATTATTATTGGTGTCATGCCTGAGGAATTTAAGTGGGCATCATCACTCGGAAAACAATTGCCTTACCACTACTAGAACCACGGCAAAAACAAACACGCAAACATCATATATCACAGTTTGCAATAAAAAATGTCCATTCAATTCGAATAAATAGTTCCCGAGTATCACAACTACCCTCTCTCGAACCAGTAATAAGTCAAACTGGCAATAATACCAAGAAATTCTCGCCCATCCACATTCTTTCACGAGTAAGACAAAGACTTCAAAAACTATGAATTGTTGGATATGTACGATTTTTTAAAGGTTTCAAGGGATAGGACCTCAAGGCACTACGAAACTAGACTATGCAGCCGCCTTTCAGATTTCCTACCCCTCACATAATTCATTCGGACGAACTCGATAATTTCACCTATCAATAAAGAAGTTCTAGCATTTATATCAAAAACATTTACTGACTTCGAACTAGAACACAATATTATTTCTTTTAAAATTGTTTCAATCCAACTTTAGAAATTCTAAATAAATATTCGTTGAATAATCTCACGCTGAAATCTCCTATTTTAATTAATCCAACAATAAATTTTCCAGCACCAGAATTTTTCCAACCTCTCCCCTTAAATTAGCACAATCTACTAGACTTTCTTCAACACCAGAGACATAAATACTTTAATATTGCCGGTTTTTTATTTTATTTTTTTCAAAAGTAGTCTGAATCAAGTGAACTGGAACGAGAACGAAAAAAACCAGTCCGAAGAAGGGAAATCCAAGTTGAGGGTGCTCTCTTTTACTAATAGCCAGAATAGTGGGAAAAGTTTGTCTTCTTCTTCATCATCATCACGATGATGATCATGGAATGAAACTTTTCACGAATTACAAAACACATTTCGTCCACCATCGCCACCACCACCACTACTAAATACCACACTCACAAAACAAGATAGAGCGAGTGCAAGAGATTTCTTATAATTTTAGGAAAAAAATGTGTGCCTGATTCAGGGGAAAATGGAACGATGACTGAAAGAGTGAGAGCTGATGTTGCCTTTTTTCTTACTCTGCTTACATGCCGGTTCCACTGGTGAACACCATACGATCTCCTGCTCAACGACGACCGTCATCGTGGCGTTTCCGTGCGGTTATGCTCTCGCTCTGCAACTACTCCCAGCTTTTTTTCTCTCCCGTTTTTTCTTCTCTCTCACACAGACTCGCTCACTCTCTTTCTTTCTTTTTTCAGTGTTTTTGTTTTGTGTGCCACCCAATGCCATGCCATGCCAGACGATGAGCCAGCGAGAGTGAGTTAGTACTACTACTAGTACAACTTGCAACGTTTACTTTGGAATTGGCTACTGGTTAAGCCTGCGTTTTTCTTTATTCTGCTCTTTTTTTCCTTTCTAAACTATTTTTTCTGGCTAAAAAAGTTCAGAATAGAATAAGGAGTCGGAATGGTGGTCGTGGTGGAGTTGGTTGAGCCGGTACATTCGTATTGATGATGATGGGAAAGCTTTCTATTTTCCCCTATTTTGTGAGTTTTTTTTCGCACAAAAAACAAACTCCGCAATTTTGAAGGAGGTGAAGCATAAAAACAGTGCAATCTCCTGCCTATTTTCAGATATACGTTTTTTTTACAAATCCTTCTTCTTCAAGGAGGAGGACCGGTCCATCTACAAGAAGAAGTGCGATGGATACTACAATTTTATTTTACTTTGTTATAATAGAACCAACCCTCACTTTTCCACAACTCTTTGCAAAAAAACCCGCTGAACAAACGGGTGGAGTGAGGTAGGCTGAACGGGAGATGCAAGAATAAACTTTGCTCATTCCCATCCACTTTTCCTCCTTCTTGGGATGCTTCACGTACGATTCTTAATGCAACCTCCACCACCAGTGCAATAATAAAACATCGCGAAAACTATAAAGATTTCAGCACAAAACCCATATTTTTCAATCGCCTTTCAGTGTCCCTCCTTTATCCTCAACAGTTTGCAAAAAATGATGATGATGGTGATCATGATCATATGTACAAAAGATACAAAGTATTAAGCATACCTATATTCTAAATATTCTACTTTTTACATGACTCAGACCAGGCCTCTTGGAGGATGCGTGAGCGTCGCATATTAAGGTTTTAGCAGATTGCGTTCATCTCGTGATTTTTTTTCTAAAATGGTTATTACGTGATTTTTTACTATGACCGACTGAGGCAAAACGCCTGGACTGGATTAATGCATATTATTTCTTCTTGTGGCTCTCCAGTGGTGTATCTCTCTAGATTAACTTAAGGAAGTGCTTTTATAAAGTCTATGATGAGACAAGCCACAAATTAGGCACGTAATATGCATAATCCTCATAAGCAAGTTGCTCTAATGTTTCATCAGTTTCTCCTTTGTTTTTTTTTCTAGGTTGGTTAGTCGGCCGGTCTCAGAGAAACCACCACTACATCGCTTTAGGCGCACAGTTGCAGAATGCATCGCATCTCCGAACATCCATACATGTTTTCCTAACAGTACAGTTCACCTATAAATATTTCTGTGTACACATAAACCAACTCAAAACCAAACCAGCCCAAGCCAAACCATCGCATTTTCCTATTGTCTCTAAAAAAATCCATGGTACATATTTCTTCACCTTTTTCAAAGCCTGGTCAGACCGATGTGATGTGATGATGCGATCATGTAATAGCAATAATATTTTTTTTTGCATTGCGTGCCATATGTATAGCCATTATTATTTCTATTTCTACCGCTGCTGGCTTCGCCTGGTCTGTTGTCTTGCAGGCAAAATGATCAACAGACAATGCCGTTCCCAGCCTCTTCTTTATCCATCACCCTCATCACTGGCACGGCCTGGGTCGAATGAAATATCCTCCTCATCATTGACAACAAACAAGCAAAAATGTGTGAGCATAGCTGAGCAAACTACAGAAAAACTGTTATGCCAGCATAACATCACACCACACATTCATAAAAATAGGCAAAAGGCTGGCTTGCTTGCATCGCATGATGAATCTAATTTATGACAATGATCATTATCATTTTCGTCCGTTTGCCTCTCTCTCATTCCCATTCCCTTGAAAAGGCCATTGAAACAAGGAATAGGAAATCGTGTAAAGTGAACTGTATTCTATTTATTTTCCCAAGTTTTTGTTTCACGAATGCACTACAATAAAAACAGAGGAAAAGAGAGATGGATACTGTACGAGCGTTTACAAGACACGAGCTCAAGTTTGCAGTGGCACGAGGCCTTAATATTACCAACATAAAATCATCATCAAAAATTGTACAGCGCTTGTCCATGAAGCACGCAACCATAACTTGAAAAAAAATCCTCATTCCTCAAACTCACTCACTCGCTCAATCCCGTGGCATCAGTGATTAAGTCAAGAGACGAGTAGAACTGGAAAATCACAATTGACTCTAATTGTAAGTTTCATTAAAAGCTTACAAAAAATTCGATGCATCGTTCATTCTATTTAATTTTTAGTAGAGTGGAATCGAGTTGTGGATTGGATTAGATTTTGGAATCCGTTCCTGATGAAGGCCATCATTTACTCGCTGCGAACGAGCGAGCGAGCTATTGCTCCTCTCCTCAAAGTCAATTTTCTTGAGAAACAAAGCTTGCAAAAAATGAGTGGTGCAAATAAGTCGTCGTCAAAAATCAGCACCGTCACCATCACATATCACTCTATTCTCTCATCTGGAGGAGATTGCAGCTGTAGCATAATTAAACGCGTTCATGACTGGAATATTGCGAAAACTCCATTTTCCCAATCTTCCTCGCGAATGAGATAAGCGTTTGATGATCCTTGAAATTATTTTCAGCTTTTTTATGATATTTTTGCACTTGATTAAAAAAGACGACGATCAATGTAGCTGTAGCGGGATGAAGTAAGTAAGTAACTCGCTTTCTTCTCCAAAAAGGGATGAGTAATCAATACAGTCTTATCATTATTTCTTCCTCGGCAATTACAATAAATTTTGAGTTGAAGACGCAATCAAACTTAATTTCTTGCTTGCTGCTGCTTCTCCCACTTGTGCCCTTGCTCATCACTGGTGTAATTTATCTGAAGAGAAAATGCGGCATCTTAATAATGCTCCAATGCCGTTTTTAGTTGTTTTCGCAAAAAATCACATTAAAATGTTGATCCGACAAAGAATGTCGATTTCATTGGAGGATGTTTGATCCCATCCTTCTTCGATGACATCAAATAATTCCAGCTAAAGTAAGGTTCTCCTGAAGAGGTTTTTTGATAGGGAGCGGATCATCACTACCACTATATCTTTTCCTTGGGGCAATTACTCAAAACTCTAAAAACTCACTTGAGCCGCCGTGATCAGGCAACTCTTCCCATTCATCAAGTTCAAAGAGGCCTCGACCGATAATTATCACTTTAATATCAAATACAACATCCGCATTGGGAAAAACACCAATAACTTCTAAAAGAACAGGGGCAATCAGAGCCCACTTACAAGTGGTAAATATATAAATACGTTTATTGATTTCAATTACACACTTCAAATGTGAAGCGTGCCTCCAAGTCTAGCAGAATCAAGCTATTTAAGTAGCTGAGGAGGAATTTCCTTTGGGAAATGGTGGCAAAAAAGGGCTGTTTACCGCATCTTGTAGCACTAGGCACTAGCTCACTCAAACACGTCTTCTAACGCACAGTTGAGCACAGAATTGAATTCGATTCAATGAGAGGACAAGTCCAAAAATTGTATCTTTGGCCTTTCATCTCGATCTCTTCTAGTCCACTCACTCCTTAACCAATTGAGAAAAGGATTTTTGAATGCTTTTCTGTAAAACCAAGCGAAACTACCACGTCCTCTAACTCTCTTTGATTCTTGAAATACCGTTTTGTTTGATATAAACACGCTCACATTTTTTAAATGCATTCATGTGCAGGATTACTTAATGTCCATTTCATTCATCCCATCAATATCATTTTTTTCTCTGTGAGAGGCACGAGGAATAGTAAAGTACTGACTGAGTAAGTAAGTAGTAGTCGTGGTTGGTGGAAGTAGTGAAGCAATAAAGCACAGTTATTTTATCAATCCGTGCCTGAAAGAAAAGCTCACTTAAGGATTCTGAATGATGAAGTAGGTAGAAAGAAAGAGTGACCGTGACCATCAGCCATTTATTCCATTTGCCATAATTGGTATGATTTTTAGATTAATTGCCTTTACTTGGCGTTTTTATATTTTGATTCCATCACGGGCAACGCAAAAATTTCTCCTCCTTTTTAACAAGATCCACGATGCTGCGGCGAAAAGGACAAATTAGAAAATGAAGTAAGTACTTAGGAGAATCGTAAGTACTTAAAAGTCTTCGGTCATTTTAACAGTATAATTTCTGCATTTATACGTATCAAATAAAATTAATGCCCGAAGGTAAGTAGGCAGAGCAGAGGGATAGTTCTCCGTTGTAGCTCTTTTCATTCATTCAAAAATGCTTTTCCTTCGTCTCAGCGTGACTTACGACAAATGCAAAACAAAAACATTTAAGCAGCCCGACTGACTAGACTCTGCACTTTGCTCGCTCTCCAAAATGCCATTTTAAATGTATTGCCCTCATGATGATGATCATCATCATCCCTGAAAAAATGATGTCATAGCCATACGACCACTCCGTTGGCTCGACACAAAGCCCACGCACGCGATTTTGCACACCTTTTTTACGATCAGTGTTCGTCTTTATATGTAGATAATAATTGGAATGCTATAAGCACTCACATTCACGGACCGAGGATGGGATGATGGTAATCGTCATCCTCATGGAATAAAAATCAATGTAAAAAGAAATCTTTACGACATGACAGGTGAACCAAGTCAAGCCAAGCCAAGTCCTACCTACTTACTTACGGTGACTATCTATACACCTGCCTCAAAAAAAATATGGAAAGGGCACGTCACAGAACAATGCGCACTAATTAAAAAATTATTGTAGTCAATTCATTCTCCTCCAATTGATAAAAGAATGTGGTCAAATCAAAAAAATATGGAAAGGGCACGTCACAGAACAATGCGCACTAATTAAAAAATTATTGTAGTCAATTCATTCTCCTCCAATTGATAAAAGAATGTGGTCAAGCAAGCAGGAGCAACAATGTTGTATTAATTCTTCATTCCAACCCAAATCCTCGAAACTTGCCACTGCACTGCTGCACTTAGCTCAAAAGCCGAGCTGGACAAAAAGATGCCATGAAGTGAGAGAGGCCATGTGCGTAGTAAGTACTTCAACGAAAAATTATGGGCCCTTCCTTCTCTCAGCCTTCATTCACTTGTGATCACACCAGCCATCACCAACCACCAACACATTCAACAGAGTCCAAGAAGCAACTGGTGAATGACGATGATGATCCTTCTCCAAATTCAAATGACATGAGCAGAACAGAACAAGTTCATACTACTTTAGCAGTCACCGTGCCAGAGAAGTGAACCAGCCATCACCAACCACCAACACATTCAACAGAGTCCAAGAAGCAACTGGTGAATGACGATGATGATCCTTCTCCAAATTCAAATGACATGAGCAGAACAGAACAAGTTCATACCACTTTAGCAGTCACCGTGCCAGAGAAGTGCACATGAGGAGACACTCACTCGCGTACTTCGCCGTACCTACTTACTCCGTAGAAGCTGAGCTAAGGCTTTACGAGATTCTTCATCATCATCATTATCATCATCCTATCAAGCCATGCCACACGACGAGACGGGAGAGGTGGTAAGTAAAACATACTGCTGACATGACATATCATATCCCTATATTTATAAAAGTAAAGTAGCTTGTAAATTTATTTATGAATGACTACTTGAAAAAATCTCTTTTTTTTTATTTTGATGGCCAAGCCAAACAAACCACCACTAGTAGTTCTAGTAGATAGTAGCGAGTTTAAAATGCTCAGCTCAGCCTCTTCCCCTACGTGCCACCATCACAGCTTGACTTTACTCTTCCCCTTCTGACTTTTTAAACAAAACATATTTAACGTCCGCGTCTTCGTCGTGTGATAAAAAATCGAGTTGGGGTTGAATTGAATATTATGGTCTCTTCCATTCCAACAACTTAAATAACCTCCGCTCTGGGGCAAGAACTTGAGATCGAAAACCAAACCAAAAAACCACCTCTTGTATTTCATTTTATCGCAGAAACGTTTTTTTATTTGATGATATGTATTACTCATGACTTGACTGACCCGTCGGATCCGTAATGATGCTGACCACTTTTTTTACATTGTTTTAGGCTATTACTAATACCAATCAAAAAACGATAAATATCCTGTCACAAAAAAAGAAATATATATGTATTTTTTTCATTTTATGGATTATAGATCGGCCAGACGAGGTTGGATTTGGATTGAATTGAATTCGATGAGTAAAATGGACGAGTATCTATCTACAAAGCAGGATCTTTTTCTTCTGCCGAAACATATCACAGAGGGTGATAAGTCAGTAAGTAATACCACAGCCCACCTTGAATTCCTTCCAATCCCATCCTATCATATCAACTCCCAAATGGCTCCGCGTGCCTTGTGTTGTGATATTTTTTGCCATTGAAAATGACGAAGGTTAAAAATAAGAGTTTCTTTCTTCTTAATCCGTCAATGTAATTTCAGATGAGACGAGAAATGATGTTCTTGATGATGATGAAGGAGAAGAAGATGACGACGATAATGATAATAATAATACTAAACAGGCTCGCCCGTCTCATGTAACGATTCCCTAATGGATGAACACAACTTGTAATCTAACTTTCAATATGATCGACTAATAACAATATTATTCATTTATAGGGAGAAAAAAATCTGATGGATGGGTTCTCTTCTGTCTTTATCTCTTATCACATCACATGGAAATAAAATGTTGCCTCAGAGCAATAATAGTCGATTCCAATCGAATCCAATCCTTTTTATTATAATGATGATCATGATGTGATGCATGCTAATGTTCGATGATGCTTATTATGATGGTGATCCTTCGTGGTGTTGACCACGAAGTTGTCCTACTAGCCAAAAATGAAACATTTTCTCCAAGATAAATTTAAAATTCAGTAATCTCACTTTTAGCATAAAAGATGCTGGCTCTAAATGGATGAAGTGGGAGCGGAATGGTGGGAGATGGGCAGGGTTGTGATATTTTTTCTTATATTTCGGTGATTTTTTTCTGTGTCGACGCTGGGGATTTTAGGAGGTGCGCTCAAGCAGCCACCACTACCACACTGCGATTGAAAATGACGAGGAGAAGATAAGGGGCAGAATATAATGATAGGTAGTTCTCATTATTATTTTCTGCTGAGACTGAGAATAAAAATGTTAAATCGAGGGCGAGGGTATTATATTTTTGGTAAGGAAAGATGAGATGATACACAACGATGATATGGGAAAAGCATGTGTTTCCCTGCTTTCATCTCATCTCGTCGACACAGGCCATGCAGGGCAGGTGCAGGTGAATGTGCTAAAGTCATCGTAATCGTCGTACAGAAGACATTGTGTTACAAAGGAACACATATCACAGCAATAAAAAGTTAAATCGAGGGCGAGGGTATTATATTTTTGTTAAGGAAAGATGAGATGATACACAACGATGATATGGGAAAAGCATCTCATCTCGTCGACACAGGCCATGCAGGGCAGGTGCAGGTGAATGTGCTAAAGTCATCGTAATCGTGGTACAGAAGACATTGTGTTACAAAGGAACACATATCACAGCTCGTTCTTTCCTTTCTGACAGGGGAGGTAAGAGGATCAGTTGAAGAAGCAAAAAAATGAAAGAGAGAAACAGGTATCCAGCTGATAAAAAAATAATATTTATATCACAATATATTCTTTCCCTGATTTAGAAATGATGCCTTGAAATGCTGCTTTCGACCAAATCATACTACAGCAGAAACACGACAACGACCACTCTTCTTCTCCTCTTCTCTTTGATATGCTCATAAACCCAGTAATCCAAATGTGAAAAATACTCTGCTTTGAAGTAATAAAAGCTCTTTAAAAAATATGATGACGTCCGATTCCGACGACGACGTGTGGAACTGCAAAAAAAGTACTCAAGAGAGAGAGACGTTCTTTTTTCAAGCAGAAGCACCTGTGTCCTCCTATTTCATCTTTTAAAGACACCTACCATTACCACCACCACCTTTCTTTGAACTTACTCCCAGCGAAGCTCACTTCACTCACTGCGCTGCGAGAAACCTTTTAAGCCCTTTCATATTCATACTTTGTGTTCACGCCCATGCATTTCATTTCATCATCAAAGAATGAAAATTTTTTCATGTGCTTAATACTCTTGCATCATGGATGATGGATACTACTTACTAATGCTTTCGAGTTTTTCCTCCGAGTCATCACAAAAGGTTATCATTATTTATTTTTGAAAATTAACAAAAGGAACAAAAATATCGAGTTGATGAGTTGTCCTTTTTCCACTGAAAAGATGAAAGAATTAAAGGGAGATTTTGAAGAACATAAATAGTTAAAACCCTTAATAATTATTGTTTCCACTTGTCTCCCTTTGACTCAACTCAAACCCTTCCCTCAATTCAATTCCAATTCAGTTTTCCCTCAAAGAGAGGATCAAATGGATGGACCTTCCCTCGTAACTTTAATGATATGGCACCAGGGAAAAAGAAAACGTTTTCCCCATAATCCGCCCACATAGATATTCTCCACTTTCTTCTGGGTGGAATCTGAGGCGGCAGTGCAGGACATGCTCACGCAATCAAAATAAATTTTCGATGAAACAAAGATTACACCTTCGCATCGAAATCATGCTGAACTCTGTGGGTTTATTTTAAAACAATTTTCGAAAAAGTACCGTCGATCATACACATGCAATGCACCTCACCAGAGGATGATGATCATTATTATCCCGGCTTGGAGAACAGGTACCAGTACAAATTGCGTTGTTTCTGCTGCCATACTTTAATCTTGAAGGGTAGAGGTTTTTATTTACCCTTCTCGCGTCTTTTGATACTTATTTACATCATTTTTTTCGAAAATTGTTATGTTGATGATACAGAGTTCATGTCCACATCCATGATGCATACGTTTTCTGATGCAAGCCACCTACAGAAGACAGTCCACTATAACGTTCTGATGATGCAGTTCACGAGGAAAAATATTTTAGCTTGGGTGAGGGAGAATCACTACTTCACCTGCATTACTATTATTACTTTCTGGATGAAATCATCACATCAGAATCTCAGGTAACCCATTTGCATATTACGATCTTTTATTACCACCCGACTCTGTCATCTTCTCGAGGAGGAAAGAGATTCTCCCAAAAAAAACTCGTTCGCAAAGCTCGTCATGAGTCTCAATGACATGAATTACAACTTTATCTAAATTTAATAACAGCAGCAGCCAGCACCCTACACCGCCTAACATAGTTGTCGTGTCGCCAGCTAAGAGTTCGTTATCCAAACCCCAAATCCAAGTGACAAAATCAAATGAAGAAGTCAAACTAATTCAGAGTCTACTAGCTTTCTTAAAAATCATTGAGGTCCACTTGAATTATTTATCATGATTATATATTATCGAGGCATTGTAATTGTACCGTAAATAACATTTATAGATGGAGGAGTAGGAACAACTCCATCAGAATGTATTTTTTACTGCTTCACTTGTCAATCATGAAGAAACGGGAAGCGAAATCATCATAAAACGATTCTCTTGTTTGAAGTAACATCAAAGGTTTTCTTGCGGTTTGTGGTTGTGGTTGCTTCGTCTGGTCGGCATAGATTGTGGTCGTCTGGTCAACAAGTTTGTCGCCTCAAGTAAGTAAAGTACTTGAACAAAACAAGCATATGTAAAAGTTTTGTAGGTTTCCATTCATCCCTACAACCAGTAGCAAAAGTGGCGCATGATGAGTGTCGCCTTTGACATGACTCATTTAGGCCAAGTTAAATACTAGTCAGTACGTTTCATTTTTTTAAATTTTAGTTTTACGACTATCTTCCACATTTCTTAATCTTTATTGTGAAGTATTTTTATACAAAATCTGTCACTATCCCTGCAAGATCTAAAAAAGTCTCGCACTACTAATGGCAATGAATAGCGATTAGATGATTAAAGTGGTTGAAGGAGAAGCCTGTCGCATCCCTAACGAGTGACTCCGGTCGCTTAAGGAAATAAAAGATTGCTGAGTTTTTAATAAAAAGCTTGCTAACTGCGTTATTTACTCTTTTTTACACTTGGCTTACTTACTCATGAGAGTTGAGGAGACTGCTGTGATATTTTTGTTGTTGGACAAGGCAAGGACATAACTTACTGGAGGCAAGACAAGCAAGCCCGGTGACATGACTCCTATCATCATTCTTTTCTTTCCCAATTATTTTCATCAACTCCTTCAGATGACGAATGCTTGGACATGTATAGGGTGAAAAAACACATGCATCGACCATCATTTTCATGAAAGAAAAAGAAATATCATCATCATCCCCACTGGTTTTTTTGTCCATCGCTAAAAGCAGGGATGAAATTAAAGAAGGACTACCAACAGCGAGGAATAAAATCTTGAAGAAATTATATGAACTCACTCACTGTGCAAGGATGCTAACATTGCTAACGCAAAAAATTAAAGCTTGCTTGAACCTAGACCAGACCAACCGCAGTAACCGTACAGCTGAGCCATCTTACCTTCGTCATTATAAACGAAATATACATCTTTACGAAAACACTTAAATAGGCCTAATAGAAGCGACAACAATGACTCAGTTGGTTCTTGTCTCGGAGAAAATAATAATAACAAAGAGGATACACAAATTATTTACTCAAGCATTTCTCCCAGCCACTGGATGTCAATTGCCGTAATTAGGTAGTACTATGTGAAGTAATAAATGCCCGGTGGGCCAGCGATGAAGAATGGCAACTTTATATGCCCCACTGACTCTCACTTGATCCAAGAAAAGCATTTTTATAATCTCTACTACCCACCATTATGCCTTCCTTACTTATTTTCCCCAAGAGGACGGAGAAAAGGAAGAAGACGCTACGCAAGACAGAGCCATTTTCATTTAACCCCGGAAAACGAAATATACATCTTTACGAAAACACTTAAATAGGCCTAATAGAAGCGACAACAATGACTCAGTTGGTTCTTGTCTCGGAGAAAATAATAATAACAAAGA
>JAHZNH010000966.1:0-16897 GCA_027744355.1 Tyrannoseira gladiata
AGCAGCCATTCGATTCGAAAACCCAACTCACTTTGCCCCTATAAATACAGGTTGGAAATATCGGATTGTTCCAATTGAGTTCGAGGTCTGAACACGAACACATCCTCTTCAACTTTAACTGTTTAAAACATCAGTCTTTAACTGCAACGTACTTTTTTTAATTTCATTGGATCAAATATCAACTCGCGTGGGCTACTGTACCTTGGGAGAGCACTTAAAGATGCCGAAGGAGAACATAGCAAGTGGGTCAGAAGTGCGAGGAGCTAAGAAGAAGAAACTGGGAAAGTTCCGAGCTCGCAAGGAAGTGGCATTCAAGGTGGAATCTAAGGACAAGGACACTTCCTCTCTTGCCCTCTTCGACAAGTCGAAACCTCCTAAAGTCGCGAAATGAAAACGGACAGGATAAAGGACACGACCGGACCTCAATACTGGCTTGGAACTGGATACGGAACGGAATAGAATGCCAACGGCCCTTTTAAGGGCCACCAAATTTTTCGAAGAGCAAAAAGCTTTCATTCATGAAATTACATTAAGAACTCGCCTATTTACATAACTGTATTTAGGCTTAGGACCGCGTGTTATACGAAAGGAAGAGGTTTTATTTCCATCAGTAAACATTTAGTAGTAGTAGTAGTAGTTATATAGTAAGTACATAAGTAGTTAACATTCACCTACATAATAATTACATAGCAAACAGCTAAAATCAATTCCGTAATAGCTACTAGCCTAACACACTTAAAAATCCTCAATTTAATAACAATCGAATTAAGTACATAAGTTTTTGGTGGCTCTCCTAACCCTACTTAGCTAACTAACTTAGCATGTGGCGTATTTTCATATTAATGTTTTTTTGCACGGTAAAAAGATCATCCACTATAAATACTTTTCCCTCCAATCAGAAAAAGAAACAACAACAACAATTAACAGCGAAAATCAATCCGAGTGCAAATCACATTCAACAATCTTACACAGAAAAGGGCTGCTTTCAATTATAATTAATTAATTTAATGGACCTATCAATGATGCTGGTACAACGTTCCGCATGCTCCGGCGGAAAAAGATGGTTTTCAAACATGGCATTTTCTCCATCCCCGATGCATTGCGCGTAGAGGGGAAGCATTTACGGGAGACGGGAGGTGATACACGTATTAAAACGAGTTATATCCTCTGCAAAGGAGCTTGTTAATTTTCATCAGTTGTTCTTCTTGCTCTGTTGTGAGTATCTAAACACTTCTAGTAGTTTCCCTAGGCCTAGGTCTACGCAAGTATTTAAGTAGTAGTAATTTAGTAAGTAATATTTTTGGTAAAGGCATCTTCATTAATACACGGTATTTTTAGAGAGTAGACCTTCGACCATTTCCTTACGCGTAGACTAAATAATTTTCCATTAATAAATAAGAGATTCAAATTGTCGAAAAATCAACCATTCTTCTCAAAGTAACAAACAAACCTTGCACGTAGAAAAGTCAAACAAAATCTGAATCTAGGCCGTTCACCGGTCCACCCAAATCACGTACTTCAAATAAGGAGACAGAGAGAGGACATGAAGCAATTTGAGAAAATTTGAAATTAAAGGGAACAAAACTCATTTTCTGGCTCTTGGAATTATCATCCAGCCCAACCACAAAGAGCAGCATGAATTTCTTTTAGTTATATTTTTTTTAGATTAGATCGATAATGACATGTATAATTTTATTACATAGTTTTAGTTTATTCATTCAACGCCAATTTCCCTTTGTCCCTGGACTGCTGCACACCTTACCTACAGTTAGAGTACTGATAATCATAGTATATATGTACTTCCACAATAATTATTCAATGCTTAGTGGTTATTTAATGTGGTGAGTTGTAATATCTAATGGTTCACGTTTTTTGTATTATGAAAACAATAAGTATTCATAGTTTTATGTGTATGGCTACCTGCTGCCACTATTTATTGCACCTAAAAATACGAGTAAGTAAGTACATATTCATACATCAATCCTTTGCTCTATTTATCAACTTAACTCAATACTTTCTAGCCTATGAAATAGCTCGATTAAGAGGGACAGAGAGAATTACTTCCTTACTTAACATTTTGCAACAATTAAGTATTCTTCTCCCACCTTCCCTTCCCCCCGTGGGTGAAGGGAGATGAGGGCAGTTTTTAACAACAATTGATTTTTTTCTGTCTTTGATTCTGTTCTGATTCGATCCATCTATTTACAGCATTTGCATTCAGTAAACATTATTACTATTACGCATTTTAAGTGCGACCTGAACGAGTCAACGAAATCTTAACAAATTGTTTTTATGCACCAATAGATTTTTTTCTCAGGTAGTTTACTCAGTAGTAGTAGTAGTGGCTTGAAACAAAAAAATCCTTTTCGTGTATATTTATATTTTTTGGGGTTTCTACCAAAAAGAAACAAGATTTTCTGCAGTGGCCTGGCCTGGACATAAGGTATTCACAACGAACTGATGAAGATACATAAAAATTCCTTGAACTATTTCTAGTTTCCTTCGGCGAAACACGCAAAAACAATAGTGGATACGGGTAGCTTTAGGGGAGGGAATTCTAGTAGGTCACTGGTTACTATTGCTATTGTACCAGAACCAGTGCCAGACACTCACTCACTCACTCATCATATCAAATCAGCTTTTAGATGGCAGGCATTGAGTATCGCATTATTTTACTGATGACAGACACAAACTTTCACCGACTTTCAGGGAAATCGACACAACTCTCTGCAAGACACGAGGACACGACGACACAGCCAAGCCAAGCCACGGCGACATACTTTTTTCCCTAAAATAGTCTCCTGCTGCATTGGAGTTACAAGCTTGAGCTAGAGTACAATACAACACAACACATCATAGCTATTTTTTACCTGGTCATACAAAAAGGATTTTCTCCGCGAGTTCAATCAGAAAGTTACTTTGCCGAAACACCGCATTATTACTCATTCCCTATAGATTTTGATGATGCTATTGTTAGTGAAAATTACAAATACATACGTAGGCATCACGTGCGCATGAAAAAACACTCCCCTAAAATAATTAAAGACATGACAGACAGACTTACTCTTTACTTTTTAGTTAGTCGCAGGTAACAGAGAAAGTGAACGACAAAGTGTGTAGAAAATGCAGTAGTAGTATAATCAGAGTCCTAAACCCTAACGAACACGATGACGGATGCGATAACAATAGTAATAGTTAATGCTCAAATTCTTACGAGTATATAGTAAACTGTAATAACGAGAAATATATGTGGGATTGGGATGCATTAAATATTAATGGAATGCGGAGAAACGATGAAAAATAGTATTTTTAGCATAGCATGTGCTGCTGCTAACAACAAAGGCGGGGGGAAAGGATTTGCTAACTTTCCGAACTTAAATTCAATATGATGAATTCCTGAAGAAGGATGAGAGAGATTCATCTGCATTTTTTAGAGATATACATATATTTTTTAAGGAATCATAAATACACAGATGATAGAAAGGAATTCAAGATTTAGGAGTAAGGAGTAAGCTTAGGATTAAAACATGGTGTAAAGAAAGAGGAAGATGGAAGATAAAGACTGAAAGCCCAAAAAATCATGATGATGATGATGATGACGATATAATGATTATGATGACGGTGAAGAAGGAGAGGAAAGTGAAAAAGGTAATTTCCAACTAACGATAACTTAACTAGCCAAGGTGAAGCTATTGCATGACCCCTTTCCTGCTCAACTAAAGTCCTAACCTAATTTATGGGGAAGCGGATGGGAAAATGAGTGATGAAGAAAGTAAGGTGAACTCCCTACTTCTGGGCGAGCTGAACCCAGTCATGAAAAATGTAAATGAAGTTGTAAGAAAGTTGCAAATTGACAGGAGAAAATGAAATTTCCGGTGTCTCTATCCAAGGAAAAAAAAGACGACGGTGGTGGTTGTGGTGGTAGCTCAGAGGGGAAAATTCCGAATCGGTGGTGGAGGTGCAGTGCACCTTGCCATAATCATTGTGTGGTATGATGGGAATGGATGAAGTGGAATAATGGAATAACAAATGCTTCATCCTAAGAATCATTATTTCCCCTCGGAATTTTTTTTGCACCTACTTAATAAGGGCAAACCTCTTTTGACTGATGGTCTTTCTGATTACACGAGTTTCGTGGGGCTCGTGCTTCCTAGCTGTAGTAATAATAATAGGTAGGCTGATAAAGAATGACAATGACAACTGACATGGCGGATCATAAATATGAATTAGATTATTCGTAGCTTTCCATCACCCATCAATCACTCGGAATGGACATGGCGGCATCCATTGAAACTCCTTCTGTCTTAAGTGGATGAGTACTAGAAGAGGCCGACTTGAGTGGTAGATTTTTAATTAGCTTCCCCTCTCTACTTTCACCTGAAGCCTATAGGTTGGTGTCCGAAAGGGAAAGGATCTATCTTGATAATCTGTCTGGCCTGAAATATGCATGGCGGCTAAATGGAAGGGCGTTTAACAAAGAAAGGGTGGGATAATTGCCCCGCAACAACAAACCGGCGAATATCTCATTGAATGAGTTTCATTGGAGGAAACAGGAAATAAATTCTACCTTTACTGATAATTATTTTACATATTTGGACGATTTTCTTTCAATCAAGTTTCCTTCGGGGGAAAATGGGAGGGAGAAGGTAAAGAATCCTCTTTTTGACTATTTCCCTGAAATCATTTCGAAATTAAGTAGATGCTCAGTAGACCTATAATTATACGAGGGAGGACGAGACTAGACACATCATCCTTCAAGTCGAAACTCTACTGGACATTATTCACATTACCTATTCTCTAGCCATTTTCTTGCAATTGAAAAATACTTAAAGTGTGTGTGGTTCGAGCGGAGAAAGAAAATAGGCATTAATTCTTTTTTTACCTCTACCACTGTCCCTACGTAAATAAGATATACAGTTTGTAGTTACGTATAATTAAGTAAGTATTACTTCATAGTTTTTTAGTCGATAAGCAGTTCGAAGTGAGTGGAGCCGACTCTGTTGATCCTCTCGTTGTGGATGTTCTTCGCGAGAGCCTTACACTCGATATTGATGAGGACGCCCTGAACTGGATTGTCGAACTGGATCATGACGAATGGAGACTGGTAGCCCTTCTGGTTCAAGTATGGGAAAAAGTGGCTCGCGATTCCTTGCATGGGGTAGTAAAGGATTTCACCTTTGGAATGAAAAAATAGTAAATATGCATAAATATTAGCAATGATATCGGATTTGGGAATGCGACAAAAGATTAGATTAGCATCTTCCTGTACATTCCCTTCCGTTCCGTTCCATTCCAGACATTTTTCTTGAATAAGTAATCGGGATTTGCTTGCGTGTGTGCAATGCTACTTGTCATATTTCTCACCTGTGTTCTCCTTATCAGCAACATTTTCACCCTGGCAAGAAATCCACACCGTTTCCAAATACTGGCGCAGGTAAACTGCGTCCTTCTGTGGGTCGATCTTCTCCACTTCCGCTCTGATTTTCTCCGCGAGAGCATCCGGCATTCCTTTGTGTTTCCGCTCGTAATCAATGTCTCTGGAAAACAGGTCCTTATTGAAAGGCGACCTCTCATCCCTGTACCCATACGCCTCCGGCTTCCAGCCAATGATTTTGTTCAACTTGATCACGAAACAGGGTTTCCCCAGTCCGTAGCCGAAATCATTTTCCTTGGTGCAGGGCCCCAGCATTTTCAGATCAATGATACAAGACTTATTCCGGTTCGTGGTGTTCTCCGTCCCGATCGTGCAACTGTGGGTCTTATCATTGTCCGCGGCTCTCTTCTGGATCTCTTCAATTTGGTTCAGGAATGTCTCGAGCTGAGACGACCAAAACCGGTAGTCTTTGGGGTCGGTGTGCTTAAACCAAATGAGAGTGGAGTCAGTATTCTCCTCTTGATCCGGCATGGGTCTGTAGCCTAGTCCAGGGTTTGATCCAATCAAACTTGAGTCCATCGTCCATTTCGGGGAGTCGAGGCTGATGGTTAGGTAGAATAGGTAGAAGTTGAGCAGGAAGAATGCAGCTAATCCGATGTAGAAAATAACGTAAAAGACAAAGATTAACAGCCAAGACATCCCCGTTCGGCCGAGCACGGCTCCAGTCTCAGGATTATATAAGAATTCCTTGAAGCCCCCATCCGGCTTAGGCTTCTGGGTCTTGGGCACCATTATCGGCTTACTATTCGCTTCCGCCATTTTTTCGCACCGTTGAAGTCGAAAACTATTTAGTCGAACCACTCAGAAACAACCGATCAATCAAAGTTGATACTGAAACTATGACTTTGAAGACTTTGACACGACTAAGTAAGTAGTTGAAACAAAAAACCAACACGAGATTCTCTACGTTTCTGGTGCTCTTCTTCCGGAAACTAAACGAAAAAATAATAATATTATTTCTTCTCTCTCTCCTTCAGTATACTTCAGTAAGTACTATCTGACCCAGCTATGCGTCCGCGAGAAAAAGTACTTCACATTTAGCACTTGAACCATTTATTCACCTAGTAGATCCTCCTTCCTCACTCCGGGGAAATTTTCCGATCAACAGTTATTATCACGAAAATAATTTTCTGCTGCTTTCTGAAACTTTCTCCATCTCCCTAAAACCCTGGGAAAAACTATGCTCTCCTCTGATCCTTTTGAAAAGTGGTGTTTTTCTAAAATGAAGACGTTTTTATACAGGTTTTTCCAAGCCCGAAGCAGTGAGTGGAGCACACTAGACCACTGTGAATTCTCTCCTCTCACTCCGCAAAACTACAAGTGTAGAGGCAGAAGAAAAGGGATTAGTTTTCATTTGAAGCATTAGCAGCAAAATTTCAGCATAGTGCAGATATTTTTTTTACTGTTGTATACCAGGCAGGCAGGAAGGAATGAGAGAGGAAGGGAAAGTTGTAGCTGTGGCCCTAGTGAAAAATGGAGGGAGGGAGAGAAAGGAGAGAGGCTTCTCTGTGGAGCAGTGAAAACCTAGAAGAAGCAGAAGACCTGATTTTTCTCCTTTTCCCTTGTATTATGTTTCAAACGAAACCAATGTTTTGTGATGCGGCCGTACAAAATATATATATATGTATATGAATAGGCTTATAGGGAGACTCCGAAGCCTATTCTGAAGTACGGTAGAACGTTGAATGCATTTACTTATCCTGCTCAATCGCGCTCCGCACTTTCCCCAACCACTCTGACCATTGGTATGGCTATACTACGGCAAAACGGGAAAGCCAAAAGGTTGCCTTTGTCAGGAATACAAAGGAGTTTAAAATGGGAGAAACAACTCTATTCTCTGCTTACTGCACAAAGAGTTTGCTATTGCTAGATAGATCATGCAGATGTACAAGTACAAGGAATATGGTGCGAGGAGAGCTGGCGAACTAGCTCAGCTTAAAGAAATTATCCGTGAATAAGACTTTCAGCGAAAAAAATACTAAAAACTTTTTTATTTGGATATGGATATGTACATAATGATACGATATGATGTGATAGCGTATAGTGATGGCGTGGCTCGTTCCTGCAAAATAAATATGAATAGCGACGATATGTTTACAAAAGAAGGAGGGATGAGGTTTATAGTAAGTAAGTAGTATAGTAAGGCATGCTTTGTCTGGACCTGCCAGAGCTTACTCCATGAGTTTTCATATGGGGTATAAAAATAAGCTCCACTACTACTCCAGAAAAAGAAAATGGTTTGGTTGAAGGTAACGCGCTGGAAAGGAATGGTGATCGGGGAAAGCACTTGGCCATTTCAATTGAGAGTATGAAAGGTGCTTGGAGTACGCGCCACTCTTCTTCTCACGTTATTTCTAAACATAAGAATATTTCTGTCTCAATCAATGCTGTTATCCAAGATTTATTTAGATAAGGTGGTGGCGCTATATGAATGACGCATAATTAATATTTATTATCAGTCAGTCCTTCAGACCTTGTTGACTTTAGTCCTGTCGCTGGTTGCATATCATATGTATGCTTGATTAATGTCAATATCAATAGACCTCTGACAGTCCTTTCAGACCTTGTTGACTTTAGTCCTGTCGCTGGTTGCATATCATATGTATGCTTGATTAATGTCAATATCAATAGACCTCTGCCATCCTGGAAACTCTATTAATTTGAGATGTAGATCTCTTCTTGTGCTTTACAGCTTCAAATTAGCTCCAGCTCATAAAAACCATTCAGTCATAATGTGCGAGCGTGGCACGTTTCATTTCATAGAGAATTGGCGTGGTTCAAAAGCGAGCGAGATGAGGCTTATGGTTGTGTGGAATCCAGCATTTAGCCACAGTGCGGTAATCGTTACTTACTCTTCTTTGATGACGGACACCACGACTCACCGCACGACCTGCTGCCGTTCCTGTTGATGATGATGACGACGATGATGTGTACGAGGGCCGAAATGTATTGCCACTATTTTTTCCTAGAGATAGGGCCATCCATGCCCCACCACCTTGTCTCTTCAAATGAGAGAAGAGGAAAATTGCAATGGGCAGACGTACAGCATCACATCACCTTCTCTTTCCTCTCGTCTCCGGTAAAAAATCGAGTAAATACCAAGAAAAGCCAGAGTGAAAGCGGATGCAGCGCTCTGATGATGATCATCATGATGATGCTCCAGCTCCAACTTCACATGCAGTGTGTAAAAACGCCGTAGTAGAAAAAAAAGTTGGTGACTCCAACTCCAACTCGAGCTTGGCTTGGCTTCGCCTCGCTTTGACTCCTTCTTCCCCGCTTGTAAAAGTTGTCAAGAGGAGAAAAGAAGAAGAAAAAGAAGCGAGCGAGAAGACTCTGTCTTGGTACAGGGGCTTATCTGCTCCCAAACAGGGGTAGTAAAGAATCTATTTTTATGCATGTAAGTATGTTGGGTAGGATGAGCAAAGGAAAAGTGATAAGGCTTTCCTCCTCAAAGCTATTCTTACTTCTCCAGACTTAATGAAGCAGCGGGGGAAAATGTATATAGGAGTAGTGGAGTGCGATACTAGGGAAATGGGCTTCCCTGCCTACGTCATTCTATCGAGAAGGAAAAAAGAGATGTGTGCTAACGCTTACTAAACTACATACTTGCATGCGTCGTGTCTACCTACATTTTTCTCCATGCAAGCATTTATAGTGGATTTGTCAAAAAATGAATAGATCGCGTTTTTTATAGAGCACGGAGCTCGGAACGGACTTATGTATTTTCATTTCTACCGGGCTCGTTTATTCATCCCCTTTTATTTAGTAAGAACGAGAAAAATTAAAAAAAAGCTCGGGTGCTCAAAGCTCGAATGAAAAAAGAAAGTAGGGAAAAAAGCTCCACTTTTTCACTTCTTATTAGAGCATTAACAACCGCGCTAAAACATGCATTGCTCACCCTGACTCTGACTTGCCTTCAGACGAGACGAGACGAGACGGTCCAATCCAAATCCAATGTACTTTTAATGCTCTGTACGGGAAAGGGGTTTTCTAGTTTAGCTCAGGAGCTATTTTTTCATACATTATTATTACCTCTCTCATCTTCGTTGTGAGGTTGGTCTTAGTTTTTATTGTTCATTTGCGAAAAGCTGAAAAAATGGAGAGATCCTCAACGATGATGATGATGATGGCAACCTCCCCACTCCATTTTCTAGTGTGCCAGTGCCTATAAATAAAATCGTGGCAATTTAGCCTTCGTAGTGGTAGTGGTTGTGTACTTTATCCTTGAAGGGATAAAAATAAAACAAATACAATTTTCAATATCTCTCTCTACTTGACTCCTCTCCGCCCGCCCTAGAGATCTGTGAAGAAGTGGCACATGCATAATAAGGCGTTGCGAAGAAGCTGAAAATAATGTCGCATCGCTTTCCCCCTTTATTTCCAGGAAGTAAAATGCCAAGAAAATGGGGAAAGTCAGAAATCTAATGCTTTTCTTCCAAAGCTAGAGTAGAAATTTAGCCTTCGTAGTGGTTGTGTACTTTATCCTTGAAGGGATAAAAATAAAACAAATACAATTTTCAATATCTCTCTCTACTTGACTCCTCTCCCCCCGCCCTAGAGATCTGTGAAGACGTGGCACATGCATAATAAGGCGTTTCGAAGAAGCTGAAAATAATGTCGCATCGCTTTCCCCCTTTATTTCCAGGAAGGGAAATGCCAAGAAAATGGGGAAAGTCAGAAATCTAATGCTTTTCTTCCAAAGCTAGAGTAGAACCATCCCATCCAAGAATAAAAAGGGAGTCGGGGAAGTAAAGTGGGAGTAGCATTATGTAGTTGGCAAAATGTTCTTTTTTCGGGAGCATTATTATTATTTCTTTGTATCAAAAGTATTTTTTTATGTTTTATGTGCTATCTCGAAAATTTGGGGGCAATTTACAGCCCGAAATGGGAAAGACAGAAGGAAAATTGTCTAAACCACATTGGATTGCGATGTAAGCAATTTTTCTGCATTTTTCACGCACGTCTTGCCGATTCAATTTTTTTTCTCGGGAAAGTTCCAGTTTTCTGCACTGGTACTGGTGATATTTTCGCCATTTTCGAGAATCATCAAAAGGCTTAATATTTTCTTCACATTTCTCCTTCTCCCATACTCTTCTTACGATGAATGGGAGAAAAAGGAGGAAATTATGAGCAATAGGATGTGGTGGGTATATCTAGTATGGCTGGTGTAATTATGAAAAAAGGATTCCCCGAGTAAAAGTTGCCCTCCACACATGCAATAAAAGTTTTATGCTGTTTATAGGGCTCGACTTAATGTGAAATGAAGATTGGGAGAGAGAGCTTTGCTTTCTCGAGAGCGCCGCCACTTCTTCCTATAATATTTATTCATCAATATTTTATCACAGACTTTAGAGAAAAATATCCCCTTCCAGTGGAAAATTTTCCTCTGGGCTTGTACTTATAATTCATGGAGCAGTTAAAAATGGGAACATGGATATGAATAGGTTGATAGATGGTCTTTCCTAACTTTTTTACTCGATGCTCGAGGCTTTGGATATTCTGTGGAATACATAAATGGAATGGTAAATAAGTACGAATGAGAAGAAGAAGACTTATTGTATTGAACTGTGTAAGCACTTTTACCGTGGAAGGCTGAGCTCCATTCCAACCCCTTCGTAATTCATATTTTAGGTGAGTTATAGTGTTTCATCTTGTATTTATTGTTTTCCCTTGTGATTTACGATGGAAGGAAGTTGATGAGCACGTTCTGATACGGAACCAAAGAAGAAAGATTTCTTTTGCACTCATGCACCTTTTTCCTTCGTCTCCACCATGAATGATAGTAATAAACATGTCATGCAAAAAAAAGAAGTATTAGAGTGGTAGTGGTGGCATGGATAAGGAAGGGTGAATAAGAAGAGCATATTAAAGGCTCCAGTTCAGTTCTTTTTTTGTCTTTTGTATGGTATCTTTGGAATTGGGACAGCTACAGCCACAACCATGCCTCTTCTCATCGAACGAGCAAACGAATGAGCCGAGCAGGAGGAGGTATTTATTATTTGGTCAGGAAGAGGTTTTTAATGTACATAAATACATAATGCTCGTATTAAGGTATAGTTTTCACGGGGAATGAGTCCTTAAGTAAGGAGCGTTCATCCTGTGATTGTGAAGACTGGGAGAGGAGATTTTTTTTCATCTATGGGATTCGCTATAGTCATAAAGGAAGGAAAAAGCCTTTTCACTACTGACGTCATTCGACGAAAAAAAAGGATGTATTCTTGTTAGATCCAATCTAAAAATTAAATATGGGTTTTGTGAAGCTCTCTTTTTCTCCCCCCCCGTTTCTTGCGAAGAAAAGGTAAAGTGCCACGTGTGCAAATATATGTATGCAGTTGTTGGATGGAAGGAGCTAAAGACCATCATAGTAGTCATCGTCATCATCATCTTCTTCATCGAGCTATATAGCTCGACTGCTGAAGAGCTGTTGAGGGAACGAAAATGTTCATCAAATAGGCCTTGGTTCCTGTCTTAAGAGTTCGACTTCCGAATCCAATAAATATTGTTACAAAACCCAGGCTACCCCATGGTCCTCTGGATGATTTCGTAATGCTCTTTTGCAGCTCAAAAAATCCTTTGAGTGAGCAGAGTGTGTGTGTTGCTCAATATATGACATGTAATGCGAATATGATGCGATATGATGGCATATACAAAGGGGGAAATCGAAACACTTGTTCTTTCTCTGCAAGCTTCAGAATGGATAATTTTGAAATATCGCAGAGAACGACAGACCTTTCCTCATTGCGAAACTTTTTTATACATCATAGGCACACAAGGGCTAGGTGAAATTTTTTTAGGTCTAAAGTACTACTACTACTAGGACTTGTGCATATGTGTGCGCGCAAAGAGCGTGGTTGTGCAAAGATTGCGAAAGCTCGGATAAAGTTCCACTCTGACATTTCAAAGCGATGACAATGAGGGAAAAAGGAAATATGAACCTTGAGCATTTTCGAGAGTACATAATTAAATTAAGGATCAAGCGAAGTAATTTTGCCATGGTGGTGGTGGAGGGGTGGTGTTCCTGATGGAAGTGGTGGCAGAAGGTCCGAATCTAATCTAATACGTAGAGATATTTACTGCTCTGCTAACTTTGTACCAAGTCACCCCAAAGAGTGGAAATGAATGAATGGAATGAACGCTGCTGCGATCGCTCTTTTTCTTTCTTTCATGAGACTTCCCGAGAGTAAGTAATTACCGCGGGATGGAAAGGTTTACTGCTGTGATCTGATGGGAATGATGTGATGAACCAATGTGATGGAGGAAAAGTAAGTAAGTAGAGTAAACAAACATTTTGTCGAGCGATGGATATGTTGCTGGCAGCTGCGGAAAGGGAGGAAGGCACATAAAGTGAAAAGGGATTGGATTGGGTTGGATTGACGAGTATTTTCCTAAACGACAGGATTGACTGGAGCATTTTCTGGATTTTGCAGGCTTTTGTTCCCTTCCATTCCATTCCACTTCTATGTATATGCGAAATAAGTTTCGATCAGGAGGGGAGGCAATTCACTTGGTCCCTGGAAGTAAGTAACTCTTGGGGAAAAGGTAATATAAATCTAGATGAAGGAATGGATTATATTGCTTCAGCTTAGCCAGCATTTCGCGAGTGAAAGTAATAATGAGAGGAGGAGAGCTGATGAAAGTATTATGATTTACTCATAATTCAGCGTAACGAAAAACTTTTTATTGCAGACGCGCTCAACTTCTGTCGTTCATTGTTTGGCCTGGTCTGGTCTGGCTGGAATGGGAATGGTTGTGGCAGGGACTGTTCAAGAAAATGAACTGTTTGCAATAGAGAGTGAGAGGATGGAAGGCAGTAAAGAGCAGTTGCAGAAAAAAAAGGTAAGAAAAGGAATCAAGTCAAGTCAAGAAGTGTGATGTCGAGGCCAGAAGAGCAGACCTTTCTTTTTTTATATTTTGGGATCGAGTACATTTTATACGTATTGCAAAAAACAAACGTCTCCGCTCCACGATGATATTGCACATTTAGAGACACCATTGCCACGCCATGGTATAACATGCCAAGCTTTGTGAGGAGGGTCACATAGGGGAGGAAATCAAAATTGTGTAGATTTTTTTCGTTTTGGACAATTCCGTATTATAGGTCTGATGCAATGCAACACTAGTTAATGCTTTCACGGATGCATGGAATTTTTTTATAGGAGGAAGTACAAGGGGAAAGCAGTTATGGAACGGAGCCAAGGTTTTACACTATGATTACTCACTAAATATTGTAGCTTTAAACGAGGAAAAATTCCTCTTCATATTTTTCATGCATACATAAACACGTACGTACATATATTCGCATAGGCTCATGGAAAATATGGAAGAATTCTCTTCATTCTCAAACTCTTGGCGAAGTGGGATTGGATTAGATAAATATTGGAAGGAAATACTATTCCCCAGTAGCTCCCTTGAAAAGTGCAAAAATAGCAGCAGCTAAATAGCATGCGAAAGTTTCTTTAGGACTCTATATTCGGAGGAAAATTGTATAGTACTCGATAATAATCAACCACGAAGGCTTATGAAAGGAAGAAGAAAAGTTGGGAAGTTTTTGGCTTCTTTTTTTCTGTTTATTGTTTGGCAAATATAAACTGGTTTGGCTGGAGTTTGCTTGCTCCTTTGAACAAAGGCTCGGATAAAAATTTTTTGGAGAAAGCGGGAGACCATACTTAACACAAGCTTTGCATAATGCAGAATGTAAATACGGACCTAGTTATTACACCACCGCACAGACTACACATTTCGTATTCATCGTCATGCACATGGGATTTGCTACACGCAAAGCGATATGATTTGACACAGAAAAAAAAACATGTGCTAAGCTCTTCCTCTACAACTTGGAAGCTCCATAAAAACCGAAGAACTGAACTGAACGAACTACTTTACTAAAGTCGTCGCAGTGAAATGAAAGGATTAAAGGCAAAGTGACTGATGTGAAGCCGTAAACCGCACTTCTGGAATTTGGAAAACGGTTGAGAAANGAAGAACTGAACTGAACGAACTACTTTACTAAAGTCGTCGCAGTGAAATGAAAGGATTAAAGGCAAAGTGACTGATGTGAAGCCGTAAACCGCACTTCTGGAATTTGGAAAACGGTTGAGAAAGGCTGGAGAAAAAATGGTAGTATGGTACTGCAAGAAAAACATGGGGAAAGGATTTTTATGCATCTGGTATCCCATACGGGGAAATACGGTAGATCTGTATAAATGGGTTCGCATTTTAACGAAAAAAAGTAGCAAATTTCATGTAGCTTAAATTTTTTATGAAGTGGCAATCCCCTTTTATTTTTTCAACTTGAGAGTGGAAGCCAAAAGCCGAAATCACTCTGAATTGGCCGGGATATCAAAAAAACTGTTGGGGAAAAAATGCTGGAAAGTAGTGGCATGGGGGTACATGTAAAGAGAAAAGAATAGGAACTGCACTAGTCAGATTGCATGTCAAGATGCAGTCATTCAATCCTTTGTCGATTTGGAAAGGCCTTAACGTGGGGGAATGAGTCGTCTGCAGTGAATCATATATACTCATAGTCTATGACTTGACGGGTTGAGCCGGCATTACTGCGGGTAAATATTCGATAATAATAATAATACCAATGTGGGCAAAAAAATCCTTTCAGTCAACTCAACTGAACAGCTCTTTCTTTGTTCATTTCCTAATGGGAAATGAATGCGGGATAGGATATGGGTTTTATGAATTCCGCTCAAAAAATGAAAAGCAATTTGAACGGAAAGTGAATTATGGAAAATGATGGAGGCGGTGGTGGGGGTGATGATTCCTTTCAGGAAAATAGCAGTAATATAGTCAGTAAGCCAAACAATCAATTCTACCCATTGTCACTGAGAATGGACATGATATGAATGATTCCTTTCAAGGAAAGAAAGAAACAATGATGGAAAGCTTGTTTTTGTAGCTTTCACAGCATGCATTGCAATTGGCAGTTAGGTGGAAATGAGTTGCTTCCCATTTAGCTAATAGCCCTACTATATACATTATCCTTCAAATTCTCGCGACGGGAATTGTATCATATTGATTGATTGATAAAGGATGGATTTTACGAGCTCAATTTAATGCACGTGTTTACGTGTATGACAGTGAAGGATAGGAAATAATGGAAAGACAAATCCTTGATTACGGATACTTGACCCATGGATATAATTACGATTTACGAGATGAGCTGCACTTCATGTACATTACATTGTTAATGCTAATATTACTAATGGGGATTTGTGCAATAGACAGCTTATACAACATCGATGAATTGGAAATCAATTCATTTTTATGCTGCCCTTAAAGCACGTGTAGATGTCTACGAATTGCAGCGTTAGGATTGCTTTTGACAAACTCTTTGGATTTGTCGTAATTATCAAATAGGATACTGTATATTTGAATAAAAAAAATCATACAATAATACAATAATATTTGCATAAACTGACGACCGCTAGCCACCTGTTCTACCGCTACCATCCGTGAATTAGAAAAAATGCTTTATGTACAATTTCAAATTACAGTCAGTATAAAATCTAGAGATTAAAATGTATAAATATAAAAAGGCAGATTTTGTACATAATCTACGCAAAACAAGCTACCTATGAGTCGTAGAGGTAACTGGCGTTATCGGTCTGCCCACCGAACCGGGAGTATTTGGTCTTCCGGATGGAGTTAAAGGTGGTTGAGGTGTTCCGGGCCCTTGAACAGATCCAGGAGTTGCAGGATTCGTAAGCTGTGGTGGTGGAGCCGCTTTACCTAAAAAACGAAATCATAGTACCATTGTCAAAACAAAATTTTCTTCAACCCAATAAAATTATTAGGATACACTATGATTACATAACTATCATATAAGTACCTAATGCGGCACCCTGCTGGGAGCCAGCTCCAGCTGCTTGTAAATCTGCAAGAATAGACTGCCAGTGATTTATTTTTTCGTAGTTCTTTTTGAGAAGCTCATCCTTCCGAAACAGTTCTATCCTCAGTTCATTTGTCTCATCCTTAATGATAAGTTCTGGTTTCTGTGCCGCGATTTCCAAACGCTTCTTCAGGAAATAGCCCTCCATTGACCTTGCTTGATCCACGAAAGCATTGATGCCTTGTTCAGCATCCACACGAATCTCATCTTTGTCAACATTTGTGAGTGTGTCCTCCTTCGTGACGGCTGCCAAACAGCTCTGATAAAATAAAGGTTAATAAAACAAATTAGTTTTTAGTCAGTATCGGTTAGTTAAATATTTGTAAAAAATGTTTGATTAAATATTTATTATAAACAAAGATAATAGTTCGTGATGAATTAAAACTAGTGTCCTAACTTACCATAAACGCACTTTCCAGTTTGTCAACCGGATTGACGTGAACGTTCGAAGCATTTGTTCCAGTGCCATTCATATCAGTGTTCATGTCACGACACGACCTTGCCGTTTTTAATCAAACTCAGGTGATTTAGGTAAGTAACTTAGTTTTATAAATGAATTGAAT
>JAHZNH010000967.1:0-10615 GCA_027744355.1 Tyrannoseira gladiata
TAGTTACAGAAATTAAGATGAAACTCGCTCATACCTTGAGGTAAACTACGAACGGAGTCATCAAAATATACCCATTTCTCGTATGGGGTAACAATATCGGAGTCGTGACGGTAGGTAGCGGTAAGATTAAAAGCGTTTTTTTCTTGGAAGTTCTGAGTGTTTAGGGGGCATTCCAACATGTACATCACCCAGAGTTGATTAGGTGGGCGGCGAATTTTCGGGTGCATGAATACATCTTTAAAAACTACCAGATCCGCTTTGCTTAGTTGAGCTCGATTTCCAGTCAACCGACAAGCGTTTATAGGGCAATTTTGTTTGAGGAATACTTGTCGTCCAGCGGAGATTTGGGAGCCCCAGCTCATGCCAAGCCCGTAGTATAACAGAATAGTCTTAATTTTTCCCAGTCTTGGATCTCTAGGAGGAATCATGTCGTCACTGTTACCATAGCGGCCACCGACCACGGGAGGGGAATCGGGATTGTTGGGGAAGAGTAAATCATTACTTCGTACATTTGAAACCCGTATACGATGATGATCAACATCGTTGACATTGCCGTCATTCAAATCAGCCTGATCCATGTCGTTCAGGAGTCCACCCGAGGGTTTGATTGTTGTCGCAGTGGGTCCTTCAAATCCCCACGAGATATTCGCGTAGTTGATGGGATCGTCAATGGCAAACATTAGCTGTTCAATCACCCGGTCACTCCCGACATTGTTGTCATACCAGAGCTGAGGATATTCAGGATTCGGTGGGCGGGACGCTAACCATGAGGCTGATGGGTAGAACATGGCGGCAAGTCCTCCAGGAGGAGTTGGATAAAAATCACCCCCAGTCATAAACCAATGCCTTTCTCGCTTCTTCATAGGATTGTTCGCATCTTCCCCCGGATAGAGAAGATCAGTGTCTGCCGTTGTTGTTGTGGCTCGTGATTCCTGAATCTGCTGAGCGAGCTCATTGTCTCCAGTTTGCTCACCAATGTTTTCTCCCGTCAGCGAGTTGATATTACTGAACGCGTATGGATTATTACTGGCCTGTTGTGCTAATTTCACTAGATTACTGATCACATTTGTAGTTTGTATCTGTGGTTGTTGGGTAACTTGGAATCCTCCTGGATTCGATGGAAAGTCCACCGGGTGACCGACAAAGTTGTCATTTATGTACTGCTTGATCTCGTCGTCCTCATAATTTTCTGCACCCTTCTCCCGCCGACTTTCTTCAGGAATGGTTTCCAGCTTTTGATCTCCCCTCTCCGACAAAACTTTGTGTGATGGGTGCCATTTCTGAGACTGATCTTTGCTCGTGCCTGAACTGCCAGAATCGATTTGACCAGACGATAGAGATGAGATCTGATGCCGTGAGTTTCGACTTCCTGCACCTCCAGATGAAACTGAGGAGAAAGACGATGGATAGCTTTGGGAACCAGTGGGACCGCTGTTGCTGCTCGAACGATGAGGACTTGTTTGTTGAATCAGGTTTTTTACGTCTTCATTAAAACTTACAAACAAGAGGATGGCGAACAAGGAAGAGCAGGTGTAGAAACAGACGGACACTCGTAGTCTCCGCAGTTTACGAAGCATAACTGCTTGATCAAGGTTGTCGAGCTGTAATGGAAATTGTGAACTCTTTCCTGGAAACTTTATCCCATCTCTCCGGAAAACGAAGTTATTATTGCTTGTGTCAATCCAGCTCTGTTGTTTCGACCGATTTGTATTGTGTCCACCGGAGATATTTCATGAAGTATTAGAACTTCCGAGAGTTTATACCAAACGTTGAATCTGTCATCCGTAGGGTTTCATCCGAGAGAGAATTTATCCGGCTCAGGACTTGACCCGGTGTTCCTTGTCTAGTTGTACGGTTTCATCCTGAAACTAACACAGAATAAAGCCGTAATCTTTATCCAATGATACGTACACCGGCGAATAGATTTTTTACTTTGATTCTCCGTTTTAACCTACACCATTTTTCATGAGGGTTACAGTGGTCATCAGTCAACTGTGGTAAATCATCGATGATCATACAAATGCTCTCATGCAAACTCATGCAGGCTTCTAGGACAATTTGGTTGACTGGCTTGCATTATGTTCGAAATGCTTTTCGTATTTTATTTTTTTTACCCATTTTCACGCTTCAAAAGCTACATCCTGTGAATGTGCAATGGAAGCTTTGTGTCATTTGTTATCATCACCATGGCTCAGTTTTATTATCCCTAATGATTATGAGCAGTCAAATCTCTAAAAATAATACTTGAAGTCCTAGAAAATGTCAAATGAAATGAACTTGGTACTTAGTCGACTTCAAAAATCGCAAGACGTGGTTACTTTCATTAATGATTGATATGGAAGTGCGACAGACGGATCAAATTTCTGGAGTCGAGATCTACGTACTTATGACTTTCTCATGAGTTTGTGCTGGAAAAATCACTCCAGAATGACTTCCAAATTATGATGCACACATTTAAAATTTGTCCACTAACCCCTGTACGACTGTACTTCTTTCAACAAGTCATTAATAGATTTGATCATTTAAACATGATATTTCCCCTTTTCTCCATTGACGTAATCTTTGTTCATGGAAGCGTGTGTGAACTCCTACCTTAGCCAGCAACAGCCTACTTGAACTTATGCCATCAAAGGATTGAACTGAATATCTTATGCACCATTAATAATTCAAAGCGGCTTGAGTTTTTCAGTCAGCAATTGACATACCTTTGGAGGAGAGTAGAACTCTTCAAAAACACATTAAATATGCATGACTCAAGCCAGGTAGTAAGCATTCACATGTCGATTGTAACTGTTTAGAGAAATACTTAGTACTTAAATAAAGGAGGTTCAAATTGCAAATGCCATCCTGTTCCAGAATTCTGGCATATTTTAATATGGAGCAGAATTTAACTTTTACAACAACTTGCTCGAATTTCTACATCGAGACAAAGAGCTATTCAGGATTCAGGACAGAATTTATGAAGTGAATAGGAGCAATCGATGAAATCCTATATAAGTGTTGATCGCGGTTCGAAAACGCAACAAAATATTTAACGCTGACATACCATTTAGTATTTTGCTGGATGTTGATGATTGAACGAAGTTTTTTTTCCTTCTTTGAACCAGATCCGAATCACCACTAATACTTAAGTAATTGTGTGAGTCACCAATCTCAGGAACTTCCAGAGGCAAAAACTTGCAAATTTCACGTCTCATCAAGATTCTAATCGTAATAACAATAACGTCCTTGAGCTTACATTGCAACAAAAATATACAACAACCTTCAATTCGAATATTTGGAGCAACGACTTCTCGTTTGGAAAGGTTTCAGCAATGTAACTAGCACAAAAATATGCACACAATTTATAATTTCCTGCGTTAGATTAAATCCATTGCGCGGAAAGTTTTGGAATCACAGCCGAGCTGATCCTCCGTGTAATGCGGTAGTTCTTTCTTAACGAATTTCTTCACATATTTTGTTAAACCAGGCGACCAAGATAAATAAAGAGGGACTGTTTACGTTCATGCTCCGAGCTTTCCTCACTGCTCGCCTCAGAAAGCGAAAGCGGGTGAGTTGTATGGGAGAAAGGAAAAGTGGAAGTTCCATTTCCAGCAGAGAGCAGAGCACAACCCAATACCCGTATTCGCTTATGAGCTTATCTCACACAGTATTAATAATAATAATAATAGTGTGTGAGGATAAATTCATATCTGGAAAGAAAAGGAGGAAAGAGTAAGAATAGAAAGCTTTCATTGGAAAAGAGTATGCTTCTACACCTATTGCAATGTAGTAGGTTGGAATAAGGGAAAGAGGGTAAGCTATATGCTCCTATGTTTGAAAAACACATAGCACAAGGACAAGACTGTTTCATTTCCCCCTCCTGGATATTCACTGCACGATGTAGTGGTAGTAGTAAATGAACGGGGACGTGGACTTGAAGCTGCCGAGAAAACCAGATTTGGAGAGGCAAGCGGAGCAGCAGCTTCTGAGCTCCGGAGAAAAGCAGAAAGAAGGGGGAAAAGAAATGATTGCGAGAAAGGAGGAATATGTATCCATAATCCATGTTTCGAATAAACGTAGCAGACACTGTTCCCGTTTCCACAGGCTTGTATAATTTCCCTTCTATTTCAATGAAAATTTGGCCTGGAAGATCAAGGGTGAAGCCTTTGTTAAAAACTGGAGTGGAGTGGTGATGCTGGGGGATCTTCGAGGAAAAGTTGGGAGTGAGTGGATGTTGTGAGATATATGCTCATACATACTTTAGCATTCCCATGAAATTAGTTCAGAGATGGATGGAGAAGAAGAGAAATGAATAAAATATTACGGATCCAGACTTATCCACGGAGATGTGCTGAATCTGAAAAGTCCAATTTCTTGCTCTAGCTCGTTGGCTCGTTAGATAGATAGATAGATTGCGAGCTAGGACTAGGAAGTTGAGACTGGCAAAGGAAAAGGTGAAAAGGTGACCAGCAATCGGAAGCGAAGTAGCTAACCAGGTAAAAAGTTTTGACGGAAGACAATGATAAAAATTGTCTCTAGCATGTGGGCGAAATGAACCTGGTCCCGGAATTCGTTTTCCGCTTTTTAAAAGGCTTCATGGATGACGGGAAAAAATCCTGTTTGCTCAGGTGGAAAATTATTCCCTCAGATTGGGAAGCACTCGTATCAAAGCATTTTCTGTCTCAGCTTCCGCTCCCAAAATAGAATATTATTCAAGTGTGAGGCATATTATTGATGATCGTGGAGACTGAAGATAACGTTCAACAAGACATATCTCTCAAATGCCGCATTGTATGAATGACAAAAGGTAGAAAATCAAAGCGAATACAACCCAGTGTAATAAGGCGTGCCAAACGACGATAGCAAATTGCACATTTTTTTGAATGCATAAATCCCCCGACATTAATGTTTGATTTCTGGGTTGGGTGAATTAATTTCTTTTTTTTGGTCTTTAATAAATGTCTAGACTTTTCCTTCAAAACAAAACCCGTATTCCTAACGCTATATATGTTAGGTAGTCTCAAAATAATCAAAAAGCCATTACGCTTCTAACATTTCAGCACTTGTCATTTGGGGATATTTAAACTGTAATTGCATCGTCATAAATAATGTATGTATGTCACATTAATTGCTTGAAGCGGAGTGAAAGAAGATCATTAAGCTTGGCCCGCAACCTATGACCATACTGTGATCATGAATGACTCATCTAAATCAAAAAGTACAACACCTAGTAGAAGCCATCATATTAAAAGGCAAAGGTAACACGATGCTGCATTCTCGAGCCGAACTCTTGTCTAGCCCACTACCGAGCTACCTGGCTCACCGAGATTGTGTGCACGACTAGACTTTTCGTAGTAAAAAAAAAGTTGCAACCGAAGTGGCTTCTACTCTTATTTTGTACTTCGTAAAGTTGGCTTGTAATGCGATACAATAAGTAACCATTACTCAACGTCAGCATTCATCAGCAATTACAAGTTTGCAGAAAGGCTGCGCTCCACTATCGCAAAGATCCATGCCGCTTTTAATGTCATCATAATTGAATGACAAAACATTATTTTTCTTCCCCAATGAAAGCAAAAGAAACGCGATGTGACAGTGAAGGATAACGACATTATTTTCCCTGCATAGAAGCTCAATGCGGTGAAATCTCATCAGAAAAGAAGATGGTAGTGCTCCCTTATTGCAGGAGAATCTCATTTCCCGGCGTCTCCTTTATAAATTGCTCATTGCATTTTTTATTAAATTGCAGTGTTGAATATGCATCGGAATTAAAATTCTTTACAATCAGCGAATAAAATAATTTATGACCCAAGTCTCCCATAGGAGACCAACATGGTTGATCATATCAACGTCATTTAATTCTTTCATTCATTCATTCCTTCCGTCTGTAATATTATCCACTATAACCAGCATCTTAGTAGTAAACACATAGTATCATATTTTTTTGGTATTTTTGCAGGTGTTAAAATTACACTCGCTTACTCATTAATAATGACAGCTAATATCCACCGGTAATCTAGCTCTCGGTGGGTGGCTCCGCTAACAAGTGACTTTTATTGACAAATTGCGAATATTTAATGAATGCTGATACAATCATCACTTCCAAACCCGGTGTGCTTCGCGTACTTATTTGTACCTGCCGTACTTCGCATTTCTGAGAAATAAGAAACGCAGTAAACATGAAACAAGCTTTCCTCAGCTAGAATTCCATTCCTATTATTGTCTAGAGCAATAAAAGATCACAGAGATTCATGTTTCTACATTCATAAAAGTCGTTTTATAACGTGTTAGTGTGCGATATGTAAGTGTATACTTGCTAACTTACTGGTATGGTGATTCTTCTTTAGCTACCATCTATTCTTATTCATAACCTGTCCTTACAAGAAGAAGAGAAGGAGGAGAATGATGATGATGATGCAATCTCTTTTCCTCGTCTACATTTCGTGCATGTATTTACTTATCGATTGTCTTCTTTCCCCTCAAAACAAAGACGCGAACCGTTCCCATTGTTTTACTCTGATGCATTATTATATTGTATAACCAGGAGTACATAAAAAATATACACATAATAATAATCTGCGGAGACGGCGATGCATCCGTTTTTTTTATCAAAGTAATTAAAAGAACAAACCGGAAAATTTTTTATCGATACAGTTACGCCACGCTGCTGTTATTTCGACTTCATGAGTGAGATACTTAAGATTTTAATGCAAAATCAGAGAAAAACANTTCGACTTCATGAGTGAGATACTTAAGATTTTAATGCAAAATCAGAGAAAAACAGCATCAATTCTGATGTTCCTCGTGCCTTAATTCACTTCTTCCGCTCCTTGCTCATTTGCACTAATAATAAGAGTTTAATTCTTTCTCCAAAAAATTCAGGGCAAACATAGAAAAAAAACCAGTGCTATCAGTAAGCATCAGTGCACGTAAATATGTATTTATGTGTTTTCCTTGTAGGCATGGCTTCACAATTATCTCATCAACATGTATAATGATGAAACGCCACATGTGTAAAACTATCTATTGGGAAAATCACTGTTCCACATAGTGCATGCATTTCTGCTCCCTTTAAAATGCAGGCTTTTAACAGGCCTTGAAATTACACCGGGGAAACCCTCAACTGGCAATTTAGTTAGGAGGATTCATAGACCCCAACAGGAAATTTGGCTTGTAGGCTCAACCCTCCCCCGCGAAGCCATCACGATATGACAGCCACGAACAGGGTCATAATCTTCCTACACCTTCCAACTCATCCAACATCATAGTAACACATCACATTATCCCTCTTGGGTTCCCTTTTCACTGGTAGTAGTTTCAGTTTTAATAATGTAAACTGATTCAGAAACAATGTCAGACTTTTTTTATAAATCAAGGTCACCACAACTAAAATACTGAAATCCTCTCTCTCACATTTGAAAAAAAAGAATTGCTGTGGATATCTAGAATGAAAAATCGAATTTTAGCAAATCATTTACATTCTCAACTCTCAAATGATGTTCTAGTAGTGTTAGCTACGATTTAGTGCTTCTTTATCTAAATGATGATCTAAACACATCAGAATGCTATTATGCATGTTATGAGGGTCTTATCTCGCTCCTTCTTTCATTCTCATATCTATCTATCTCTCGTTGGCTGCTTCAAGACCAAGATTGAAGATAAACAAAGGGAACTATTACAAACCCGCACCGGTGATGAGGATGATGATAAAAATAAAACGCATGTTACGTGAGCATAATGCTCTCATATTGGGTTGGCTTTTCAGTTTTTGATCATCCTCATTTCACCCTACGAATACGTACCCTCACAAAAATCTAAAATCTTAGAATCTAACTATGCATCTACCTCCTAGGTTGCTGGGTGCTTTACTGGCCTCTTCCTTCCATCGCTCGTTACGTTTGAAAAAAGATAATAGGAGTGTTCCGCCTCTTACTACCCCTCGAAGCTACCACCACAAAAACTTTCAAGGATGAAGAAGGTACTACGCACATTATTCTGATTTGATTATGCAGGAGCCTGCAGTTTGCATTTTGTTACCTTTTTAGCACAATTTTTTTTTCGACATTCTGAAGACAATTGTTTGTGTGTTTTTGGGTTTCGCACATTTCATTCAGGAGCTAAGGCTGTCTAACCTATCTAACTGTAAAGGTTGCATTATGCCTGCTTGCTTTTATGCCTTGCTTTTTTATAAGACGTAAAACTTAAGTATTTTTAATATTGTTGCCAAGCCAAACCATATTGCACGCCAAATGGGATGAGATGAAGTCAAAAAAATATCCTTTTTTAAAGTCACCCTTATCAGCTGTAAAAGATGATTGAGAGTCTAAAATCTCTTGCTTTTAGGGTGGGTCATAAAAGCGATCTTCTTACCATGTTAGAATACTTTTTTCAGCTTAATTCAATGGTGGACTCGCTCACTTATGATGCAAAAAAGAAGCTGTAACGATCTTAACGATAATCTTTTTGGGGAATGAGAGAAAGAGTGAGAGGATGAGATGAGTGTTTAGTTTGCGCGCCTATTTTCCTAGATATTTGGGTTAGCCTTAGCAGATAAAGTAATGCAGAAGCAAGGAGGGAAGAAGATAAGTAATTGCAGTAGTCGTTGGCGGACCTATTCTAATTTTTCAGACGGGTAGAATCAATCTTAGAGCATGGGCATATCTCCATATACCTGTGATCTTTTCAATCTACCTTGTACCCCAGTAAAAAAAAGGCGGAATGACTTTTGAATGAATTAGGTATAAACACACGGGCTTAAAACTTGCAATCATACGGTACAAATTGCCAACCTTTCTTTCCTTCTTTATGCTTTATCGGTTCGTTTGCGTGAGAGAAGCATACAGTTAAGTACATGCATGATAAAAGGATCAAAGCATGAGAGACACCAGGTACTAGATGAGATTTTTTCTCTGGAATTCGCACGACCTCATGCCTCATCTTACAGAATAGCTTCATGTCCAACCAATTCTGATAAAAATGAAGGGAATTCAAGAGCAATTTGACCTAGAGAAAAAAATTGTGCCAAATGCTGGCTCCACGGTGCGGATCCACTTGTAACAATGCTAAAGGTGACTGATTCGATTATGGCATGCGTCTTTTTGAACCCCTAAAGTACTTACTTATCTGTTGCGTTTCTTAAGAAAAAACACGTTTGCAGAAAAGCTACTTTTCGAATAAAAAATAACGTCGCTGAAACTATTACGCACCAATATTTGCCCTACAACTAATTCGGAATTCACCCAACGTCGTCGTTGTCGCCACAATTTGTATGTATATCAGCGCACCAAGTACGAAAATTTCAAGATGATTAAAAGCGAGGATGCTATTATAATGAAGATTTTTTTATTAGATGTGGAGAAAGACTTGAACAAACATTTGGGCTGTGTGCTGAAAATACAAAGTATTCAGAGGATATTATTATTGATAGCACAGTTTTTTTGAAACTGAACGTACCTTAAAGACGCGTTTCAAATTGAGGATTAGCCATATCCACACAGTTCACTGGGGCTTCCCTCTGGTCAGAGGCAAAACTCGATGAGAAGACTTCAATAAATCACGCTTAAACACTGGTACTGATAAAAAATGTATAGAAAAATTAGGAGATGAGTATAGCACTGTCAAAGGTTCGCGAAAACTCGTTCTTTCGTAACATATTTCTTGAATGGAATGGAAGCGAACCAAACCGTTCGAATGAAGTGAACGTGCAGAGCAGAAACAAAAATCTCTAGAGGGGAGATGATGATAATGTTAGCGCTTGAAATGCACAAAGGCACCTGATACACTTCTACCGCGAGTGACCACAACGAGCACTTCATGATTTTATGATCACATGAATCAATCAAAGAGTTAGAATTAATTTGACATCTCACATTATCTGTGTGGTCGGTCACTTCATCAATTGGAGAACAACTGTTTCTCTGTTGCATTTCAGTGCCAGTTCAAAAATTAACGATTGATGTTTCAACGAAATCTTCTCTTGTGCTTCGCCGTTTTTTTCCTCTCTCCACCTGAACAACTAAATCACTCAGAAAGTTGCACTCACTAGAGCACTAAAAAACTTGGAGTCTTATACCCATGCCGAAGCGATCAAAAATGAGCGCTTAGGCTAAACGGCGAGTATAAAAAATGTGGCAGAAGAGAAAAAAATGTTATTTAACCTTGCCCGGTGTACGGCAGTAATGATAATATTTTTCATTTTTTAAAAAGCTGGTTGAACGGAAGCTGAAGTGGTGCGTATTTTTCAAAGTGAACAATAACAATAATAACACGTAGCGTCTCCTTCACCTTATTTTATGCCTTCCTCCTTCGTTTTTCCTATAGGGCACTTTGAAGTAAACGTTTTTTTACACTTTATTCCCTGATTTCAACATCATGGTCACCTCCGCCGCGCCGGTTGAGAATGCCACAGGAGGATTCCCTTACTCCTGTAAATCATCATTTAAGAGCCTATTACGAGACAAGACAGCGTTTGCACAAAACCAAACCACCCGAATCAGCCACCTGTAGCAGTACTTTAACATTTTTTTTGTAGAACGAACTCATGATTTTTGCAGAATTATAGCATTTCATTCAAGTACCTACGATGCTATATAGCGTGCCAAATGTCATTGCGAACTACTCCTCGCTAAGCATT
>JAHZNH010000968.1:0-13420 GCA_027744355.1 Tyrannoseira gladiata
CTTCAGCAGTCAGTCAGTAGTGATGCAATACGCGTTCATTCCCGGAGTAGTTTAATCTATAATGTTCAAACGAGACTGCTGCTTTCTCTGGTACTATCCGTCTTGTTAGAAGAAGTCTGTATACAGGGTAGTTTGACGTTCACGAAATTTTTCAGAGTTATTTAAAATGTATCTATCTAAAATCTATCTATTTATATGCAGCAGCACTGTCTAAACATGATTATTCTATTCCTAGCCGAAACATGCGGGTATGAACATTATTTTTTATGCATTATTTTGTTCGATTTATTTAAAAGAGGGGAATTTAAAAGGATGAACCTTTTCCTGTTTATTTTGGTTCGCTCAGAGAGAAAATGATTGGAACGAAATTGTACTACAGCTCTCGAAACATTTGTAGCATTTTTTCTCTGTTTAGCGTGATTTCAACACAAACACGAGAAAACTGGAGCGTTGGAAAGGAAGCCTGTAAACTGCTCGTCTAAACCCTTATATCTCTTGAAACAAAAAAAATAAGCGGATAAAACTTTTAGGCTGATCTAATGCTATTGTGGTACGTTGATGCGTGGGCATTCGGATCCTTGCACTGGAGGAGAAGGAGCAAAACCTAACGTTTGATGTGATGTTTGGAAGAGTTGAGTGAACATAACGAGATGTATTGGTATAAAAAGAGAGAGTGTAATAGTTTTTCTATCTTATGTGCTGATGTGAAATGTAATAAATAGGAAAAGAAATGGAAAAGTGAAAGTAAAAATGAAGGAACAAAAGCATTGGAATGTTCTAAAGTGGGATGTAAGAGAACTAATGGAAGATTCCCTTATTTTTACCCTCTTTCCTCCTCCTTTCCAGCTCTCCTTTACTCTAACTATTACATTACATTACGAAACTCGTTTTTTTTTGTTTTGGAGGAGAACCCAGAAAAAGGAGAGAAAACAGAGGAAGCGATAGATTTACTAAAGGAGAAGTAGTATGCAATATTAATGCATCAACATTCATTCGTCTTCCATCTTGAGGCCTTGTCTGGACTGCCACAGAAAAGTTTGAGGGGAATAAGGGAAAGAACAAGAAGGAGTGAGTTTCATTTACTACTTACTAGACATCCCGATATAATGTGCAGTTTTGTCGCGGTTTTAAAATGAAAGTTTTACGCTATCATTTTTGTTTAAGTAAAAGAACGATCTATAACCAATGCCAAAGTGAAGCCATCCCAATCTCTCTTTGGAGCATGCATGCACGAACTCAGAAACTAAGGGGCTTTTGTGGATCTTTTTAACTTTTTTCTCGGACAAAAAAAGTGCACGTTGCGTACCGCAAGACGCTGAGAGAGAAAGTGAGACGCTTTGAAAAAAATCAGTATGATGTTGTTTGGCAGGAATAAAAAAATAAGCATGAGCATGGCATGACTTTACGGCAACATGAATGGGAAAATAGAGCGTACAAGAGCATGAGAACAAAGAGAAACCGAGGCAGAAAACACTCAACATATTTTTATGAACTCTGTGAAGGGAGAAACGAAATGTTCCTACTTACTAGCTCCACTTCTCATTCTACAACAAAGTAAAAAATGCAACGTAAGTGTGTACATCGTTTGCCCCAGCCTGCGAGATGAGAGGAATGGGATCAGATTTCTGTGTTTGCTCCCCAAGAAGGAATATAAACGGAGAAAAAGCCTTTCTTTTTTTGGAGAATTTTTTTTCTTCCCTTTACTGACGCACTACTGCTAGTGCAGGAACTTGGTGCCGTTGTAGTCAATAGAATTTGGAACCGAGTCAGAAAGACACACGTACGAACAAACGGCTAGAGGGAAAGGAGAGAGGAATGAACAAAACGATAAGTATGATTATACCTCTTTTTAAGGGGAAAAACAAAGCAAAAAAATGTGAGCCTTTAGAAACCCCACTCCGTGTAGCATGCTTTCACTCAGGCACAGTTTTGAACTTTAAGATAAAGGGAGAAAAGGGCACGAAAAAATACTACGACATTCGAAATTGCTTTCCTCTCCTTCCATTGCAATTTCAGATATGATACAATACTCTGGCAGAAGTTATATGCGGATTGCGAGATATGCGTCAAAGAGAGAGAGAGAGATGGAAAATGTAAGTCCGTAGACATTACTTTATTGTATCATCTCCCCAGTCCTCATCAAGCAAAGCAAAAAAAAAGCAAGGGTTGGTAAGTAAAAGCATAACAGCGGAAGAATTGTTTGAAGGAGCGAGGCTGCAAGAAAAAAAACAGGCAATGTGTTTAGATGGGAAGAAATGTATTGTTAAATAAAGCTGTTCGACCAAGTCAAGACATCTTTGATAAGGCGATCGCCAAGTATTTGCAAGCACAATACTATAAGCACGCTTGATTCGGTAAGACTTTTTCTTCCTGCTCGCACCCACTTATAAACGCTATATTTTAACACTTCCCATAATATTTTCATTCCGATCTGATACTTTAGGATCCAACGCTTTTTTTCCTCGCTCAAAATACGTATGAGTATGAATGAATTCCATGTGATGATTAGGTGTAGTGCAAAAGAAAAAAAACAACAAAATCTTGTTACATGCCATTCATTCATTCACTCACTATTCTCTACATACGGTAAAGGGCCATAGGTTCGGATAAAGCCCATTAATAGGAAATTAAATATAAAATTTATCATACACTCCTTGCTGATTAACTATACGTGCAGCAGCATTCTAATTAACTTCTGACTGGGATTTTAATACTTTTAATACGGGGGGAAAGGAGGTAAAACTTTCTTGTTTCATGCATAAATAAATAGGCGGGCGACGTATGTAAGTATTAAACGAGATTGCGGCTGGGTCGTGAACGAGCAAAAAGTACGTTTCAATGAACTATAAAAAATACAGATAATAGTAGCAATGAGTAGATTGACCAGTATGGCAAGCGGGGGAAGAGGGAAAAACTTTCTTCTCCCACATCTGCATACGTAAGGGTTGATTCGGACTAGTTCTACAATGGCGATCTAAAAAAAAGTTAAATGCGTGTAGTACGTTGACGAAGTGATGGGGCAAACGTACCTCCAACATTTCCACTCAGAGTAGCAATAAAAACTTCAGTACACACTCCCCGCATTTTTCTTACTTAAGTAGGGTAAAAAGAAGTCCGAACTGAACGGAGCAGCTCCAATTCAATAGGCTTTGTAGGGAGAATTTCAGTCTCCTCAGTCAGTATCTCCGAACTCAAGTCTCTCGGTCCTGATCCTGCTCCTGGAGAGGAAAAAAGATGACATGTAAGCAAGCAGCTAAAAAGTAAAAGCGAGATGAGATGGAATGGACGAGCGGAAGAAAATTGGGGAGCAGAAGAGTGTAAGCAAGCAAAGAGTGAACATGTCGCTGTCGCTGCTTTCGTTTCTACTTATTCTGAAGATATGAGATAGTATCATCGCTCACAGCCAACAAAGCCACACACAAACACACAAATTCTTTTGCCATTTTGCTCATTCATTCGTTCGCTCGCCATTAGTCCGACTGATTTAAGAGGGAACAACGCAAATGAGGGAGAAGTAACGCTGCAAACTACACAGAGCGCCATTACGGTAATGAACTTTTCCATTTGTTGTCCAAAGAGAAAACGATAGTTGCACACAAACTCATTTGTTGTGTAGCTCCTCTGCCAATCTCTGTCTCACAATTACACATAATTGCGGAGGGGCAATAATCGTTACACAACGCCACAATAATACGCGGTAACGGGAAAAAATCCACCACCTCCTTTGTTTCTTTACTACACATAAACGATAATAGAAAACTTTTTTATTTGCTCTGAGCTAGAGATAGAGATAAATAAAATAATCATTATTATTCCTCTTTACTGGAGAAAGTGTTTACCGCTCGAAGCCAAAGTTGTATCGTAATAAGTGTCAGTCATATTAATGTATTTTGAAAAAAATTTGTTTCTTTACTACACATAAACGATAATAGAAAACTTTTTACTTGCTCTGAGCTAGAGATAGAGATAAATAAAATAATTATTGTTATTCCTCTTTACTGGAGAAAGTGTTTACCGCTAGAAGCCAAAGTTGTATCGTAATAAGTGTCAGTCATATTAATGTATTTTGAAAAAAAAATAGTAAGAAAATCCTCACGCATCAGACTCCCGCACTCAAAATTTATAGATCGTGGAATGTAGTAGGAATAATACAGCTCGGGGAAAAGTTTCTCATCATCAACTTCATCAATCTTAATCAGAGAAATGATTTCGGAAACTCATTGGTTTACTCAATATTTATAGATCGTGGAATGTAGTAGGAATAATACAGCTCGGGGAAAAGTTTCTCATCATCAACTTCATCAATCTTAATCAGAGAAATGATTTCGGAAACTCATTGGTTTGACTCTAGTATGTTTCCGTTGCCGCTCTTCTACCGCAAGAAAATCTCCATCTATTCGGCTTGACCTCCTTCCCGGATTTGGAGAAATCGCGGCGCTCGAGTGAGTGAAAGAACGGTGGTGGTGGTGGTGGGTGGTGATGTAAGCTGTTAGTCAGAAAGACTCGGTTTTGTACATAAATAGATAGACAGACATACATATGTTTCAAGAAGGAATGGAGAAAAATCCCATCCTCATCCAGAGAGCTCAAGGGTTTCTCCTATTGTTTCGAGAGTGAGTGAGTAGTAAGTAGAGTTTAAATGCATTCATTCATTCATCCATCCATTCATTTGTAGTGGTGGCAGTCTCGCTCCTGGAATATCCACGTATTACATATACTTTATTTTGTTTGTGTAAGCCTGATGAATTGATACGGATTTATTGAGATGCTAAGTGGCTACTTATGTGTTGTGAATGAAAAGCAAAAGCGCCAAAGTCAAGCGAGAAGACTTCTCTAAGCTGAGCGATGAAGAGGCAGACGGGTAGAGGAAGTTCGTCTAGTGAAAGGAAAGTCCCCGTAGGTGATTTTTCTCTGAAGCACACACACCACCACTTTCACGAGCCAGCCTCCATATAAAAATGAATGCTTTTTTAACTTACAGTTCTCACAGTTTGGGTGACAGCACCGATGAATAATTTATGCAAGGAAACATTTCATGAGGCTGTCATCTATAAACAAGATTAACGTTTCCTCGTTGAAACCGTAGGGCATATCTAATTTTTATAGGCTTTCATCTCCAAACTTCAAAGTGTCACAACAATCTTGTTGACCAGGGAAAAAAGACAGAATCATTACAGGGAGATGGGGCAGCATCTTTCTCATCTCATAATACTACAGCGTGGCTGGATTCTTCATAGTGTGTGTGGAAATATGTATGCCTTTTTCATAGAAACTCTTTTTACTACTTCTTCAAAATCTGCTGGTAATTGCTCGTAGAAGGCTAATGATGTCGATTTCAGGCAGGCAGGCTTTTAGTGTCAATTTCCCCTTCGTGATTCCATTACTTAAAAAGCAATAAGTTCACATTATGCATCTGACACTTTTCGTTACGAGTGTGGAGAGCTGATACTAATGATGATGGTCGTTGTGATTCACCTCTTCAGTGAATGCTGTAACTTTAACAAGATAAATTAAGTTGAAAAACGTCTCACTCTTACATTAATTCTCTCTACTGAATTTCAGGGAGAAGTGGAACGAGCTTTTCATCATCACAGATAGAAAAAAAATCCTTTTCTAACCACGCATCATAGTACAATATATATGAAGCAGAACCCCAATATTACTTCATCACATTTACTATCTACTTAAGTCAATATGACGCTGATGTCATTTTGAAGATTTCAAGTGAGCAGGACTTGGAAAGAATAAGAAGACTTTTACAAAATTCATCATCATCTCACATCATAAATACAACCACGCACGCAGAGGGAGTGAGAAAAAGCATCTCACATGAGCCATTGAATACCTCTTTTCTCGTCGTCCCTTTCTCGTTCCGCATGTATTCTGGGAAGACATGCATGTGAGTGAGCCTCATGGCATGGTCTATTGTGCTAAAGCTGACTCATTCCAGTATTCAATTTCCCAATAATAATATCGTGCGTGGCCTAGCTGGCCTGGACTCGTCCTGAGACTGAGAAGAGCGAGAGGAGCGAAAGCTAACTCCTGCTACTCCAAAAAAGTCAGCTGACCTGGATGATTAAGCAAATAAGCATGTGACCACATTAAGTGGTTCCCAATTATCTGTTATCGTGAAAGTCTGGAAATGTGCATCTTTGTTACGCTAGAAGTTTGTTCTATAGACATCAAAATACATCTTGTTGTGTTACTATCTAGTGCTTAAAAGTTCGTGTGTCTTGAAGAAAACAGTATCTAACAATAACTACACATTATTACTTTAATTAAAAACAAGTGGGAGTGATTTGATTGGTTAATCCTATATAAATATTAAAAGAAAATGCTTAGTGTGATTACGTATCAACAGTAGCAGCAGCTTTATTATCCATGACTTCTTTTCGTTTTGATTCATCGATTAAGTAATAAATCACGCGATATTTAAGCTTTGAGCGACTGTTTTGGATGCGGTGCGGTGGTATCTGTTAAAAAGAACATTGAATTAATGATGATTCCGTTTTTCGTAAAAACTCAATCGTTTCACGAGTGTTGCCAATAAATTTATGTGAAAACTCGTCAATGGCCCTCTTGTAAAAGGGGTCATTTCTCCACTTCCGCTTATATGTCCACTGTTGTAGCTCTCGGTCACTTTTGTGAGGTTCATGGGCCCCGATTAGTTTTCTACACGATTCGTAACATCAACGAGCCTCAATTTGTGAGCCAGTGCCCTGATTTAAAGTTTTGTTCAGGTTGTAAGGCACCCTTGCTAGAGGGCTACATCTCTACTGTACAGACTGTCCAGAGCACAGCGCCAGATCCTCCTCCATCGCCACCTCCACCAAGACAGCGCCGAGACTCTGACAGCCATGATGAAGGCTCACCCGCCGCCGTCACAAATTCTCAAAGCGCACCATCAGGATTTGCGGGTTCCAAAAGCCTGAGGGGCTCATCATCCTCTCAGCATTTGTCGTCGATTGCTAGTACAAGTGCTTCAGGTGGATTCGTGAGTAGGGGAACATTAACTAATAATTCGTCTGGGGTGAGTGGTGCAGGTGCCAGTTCAAGTGCCAATCTAGGTGCAGCAGCAACAACCACTACCCCTTCTGCGGGGACTAGATACTATTGCAGTCACAGTAATTATGACCACTCTCATCTGTCTCATCTTCAAACCTGTATTTCTCGAACGCTCTCCTGTGAACTTAGCCCTAGTAACTCTGTCGCATTCACGAGCTCAGATATTTGGGTGATTGGGACTGCATTCTCGCTCAAGGATTCACAAGCACGTGGATTTCACCGACGGTATTGTTTAATTTTTACATTCCTTCCGGAAGTACCTCAATGTTGCAGGGACCCAGACACTTTGGACCAGGAAAGTGACTGTGGAACTGACGGGGGAGGGACATCACACAAGCACAAAGGCAGCTCGAGCAGTAAGTCATCAAAGAAGCAGAAGCCTCGTATTCCTCAGAAACACAAGCCGGGTTGTTCTTCGAGGAACGACTACTATTCGGATGGAGATTTGAAAGGATCAGGCGGTTATTACGGTGGTTATCCATCTTTGGTCCCGTATTACGATTATATCACTGAAGAATTTTACAATATTGCCAAAAATCTTCAGAGTGAGTGCGACAAGGTTTATTTCAAAGAACAATCAATATCACCCCAACGGGCACTACGATTGAGCGCATTTTTGGATGGTTCTGTACCGGGATCATCTCTTCCTGCGGGTGCGAGCTCGTCTTTAGGAGGTCACGGCAGACCAAGCTCTAGAGTCTTCACCAGAAGTCATTCGACAGGGGCGAGGAGCTTACCTTTGCTCACAGCCAACCCACACGTTTTTCTAGATTTACACGAAAAATTTGCGAAAATTCTTCATCATGTTGACTTGTAGCGCAGCTGTCGCGTCGTCGTCGTCGTCCTCCTTAGCCTCGAGTCGTTTTCCTTTTGTTGGAGCGCCTTTCTTACGAAACTACTTTCAGTCTCTATCATCATCTTCATCCTTGTGTATAAAGTATCCTCTACTAAACCTGAGAAATTGTGTTCACACGTTGTCGTCAATTCGGAAACATCCGCCGCCACCTCCGAGGAGGAGTTTTCCGACACTCTCACCACCAAACTCATTATGTCCATCTCCCTATATTTTTGAGGAGGCTTATAGTCAATACCGACGACGCGACGATGACGGCTCTCCTCCTCCTCCTCCTACACACTTCAAAGAACCCTTAACTAGGAGAAAAAAGGACACAAGTCATTGTTGTTGTTTGCTCAATCTCAATCATCACATCAGTTTTCACTATAATATCAATTCTTCCATTGTTACTCGTCTTAATAATGTTGTTCACCGTCGTTGTTTTCATCAATCGGTTGCTGTTACTGGTATCTGTGAAAATGGGACTCCAAACGGCTCAATAAACCACAACGCACTTAACGATTCATTGAAATCGAAGCTAGAGCTTTGCATGGCCCATGATAAGCATGAGATGAAGGAGAAAGCTGTCTATAGTGAAGAGGATGATGAGGAGGATGAAAAAGAACACGTTTGGAGGACTGGTCCTGCCTTGCTGCCAACATTTAATGTAGGAGCATACGCTAACGAATCGGAAAATGCGAAAAAGCTTGTTCAGCTCGGAGTGAACCTCTCGCAATGGGAAGGAAGATATGGGACCATTCCCATTCTCTACAAAAGCAATTTCGATAAGCAGATGTTGCCTATTATAAGGTAGTAAAATTTGTACTTTTACCTTTCTTCAAAACAATTTTAGCTCCTAATGGTGCCAGCATTGATCGACTCTTACGGAGATTTATCGCGAAGCACTACCTCCTACAGTAGCCTATAATCTTCTCTTTTATATTCTCCAATTTATATACAATGGAAAAAAATGACACGGATTTTTATGACCTCCAACTAATAGACATTCAAATCGTTTGCCAATCCAAATAGGCATGCATATAATATCCTTCTCGAAAGTCCTTTTACATGTACCTGTATATATTTCTTTCTTTCTAGGTTTCTACAAAATACGGGCATCGAAGGTACTAAGCTAGGCCATTTACTTTCCGTCAACCCATTCATTTTTAACGAAGACGTGCGTAATCTGAAGAAACGGGTGGAGTATCTGAGGCTTAAAAACTTCTCGGAAGAATCCATTATCAATATCATCACCGGAAATCCGTATTGGTTGTCATTTAGGCAAGTAATTGCACTCATTTATTTATATTCTGCCATTACGAAAACACGCTTTAACAAATTAGTTGACATTTTTATCGTTGAATCTGTAAATTCGGGGACGTTATAAAAGTGCAGAAGGGGGATAGGTTTCAGGACGTATGAATAAGTTTTAAAGATTTTCGTTGAAGCGTATCCAAAAATTTTTCACCCATCTTCGATTTTTGGATTTAACACTTTAAAGATGCTATTTTTTAATGCAGGAAAAGGTTTTATAAATGATTTTATAAAAGGTTTTGAGTTATTTGTATTTTTTATTTAGCCAGTCACACTGTTCAATTTCATCAACAGTATCAATCTAAAGTTAGGCCAGTTACATTAGTGAATCTAGTTTGGATTTTAAAATACTCGCTTATTTATGATTATTTTTGAGTTTTTAGCTTTATCAATATGATCGGTGGATAAAGAAAAACAAAACTTACACAAAAGTTGTTTGGATGTCGCAGGATTTAATTTATGTTGGGGAAAGTCGGTGAAATAAGGGAAATCTACGACGACGGGGCAACTTGAAACAAGTTCATCTCAGGACATGCCTCTTCCAATGATAAAGTTGTGTAACTAAATAACACCAGAAACTTTGAAGTAGTATTCTTTGCATGTGTCCAATGGCTGTCATTCCCTAATGAAATATTTTGTTTCAATTAAGTTGTCAACTTAATTTTTTTTAACTTTCCAAAGTTGCCTGTGTTAGACGTTTGATTTTGGATGCGCATTCAATTCCAAGCCAAATGATTTAAAGAGAGCTGCCATTGTCATGTTCTAATCATGAAAATGTAATTTATTCGAAACCATATTTTCTAGATGTAGAGAAAGGGAAAATAGGATTTAAGCAGACTGTTTCGTCTCGGTTTGGCACGGTAGCAGGAAAGCAAGTAGTAGGTTTGGAAGAATAATGGAAAGAATAGTAAGTTATCTACTTATTCGGCGTTCTTTGATTTTTGTACAGTGTGCAGCGTATTGATCGTCGCCTCGGGTTCTTCCAAAAGCATTTCAACTTGACTGGTGATCAAGTGCGAAAGCTGGCAAGTGCTGGAAGTAGTGGTCCTAAACTAATAACTTACCATTTAGGACGTGTTAAAGATGTCACGTTCACTATCAAAGAGGAAATGGGATTTGCTTCGGAGGAAATCGTTAAGCTTCTACTCTTGCGACCTAGAATCTGGAAAGAAGGTTGGTTTGTTGATGATAAAACTTTAAATACATATTTAGGTGGAGCGCGGGATTCTCTCTAGATGCTGCCTGATTTTATTTATTTATTTTGCCACATAAACTAAAAATGTCGCTGTCAAAATACTAACTAGATCTTTCAGATTTTCCGGTGGAAAACTTTTTAAACGATTCCTGTGATTGTTGACACCTTCGATAAAGTTGCTGGCATAACTAAATATACGAAGTGATTTCAACTTGACACTCTGATTTATTAGCACATTGCTTACTTCTTGGAACTAGCAACACGGAACTTACTTCAGGATGTGATTTTTTGAATTTTGTTCTGTATTTTAGTTCCAGAATCCCTCAGACGAAGGTTTGATTATCTGCATAATGAAGAAAAGTTTCCTCACGCTGACTTCATTCGATGGCCCATACTTCTTTTGCAACGGGAAAGGAGAATGAGAGAACGAATAGGCTTTTTGACGTAGGAATGTTGTGCTCTGGTGATGCAGAATTCGCTGCTGATGTAGCGAAAGTTTCAGTCGCGGAGTATAATAATTACCTCAAGACTTTATGAGTAGTTCTTGTTTTATTTGATTTGAGCTCTTAATTATTCGAAAAAACTTTCTGCAACTTATCAAGTAAAAAACGTATATTTGAAACGTTTAAAATTGTATTGTGCTTCGTAAAACTTTTGTAATGTCAGTTTCTCATCAAGATCATGTAATGTGAACTACATTCTAGTTTTAGCTACTTGTTGGTGGCGGAGTGACTCTTTCATTTGTACCATTTTTAATTTATAGTTTGTTGTGTTGTATTTTAGTATCAAAATGTGGCAAGAATATAAAATTATGTGCATAGTCATTAGTACTGATATTATTATAACAATGGTTCGTGCTTCCTTTGTACTGTTTTGTGAATTAAATTATTTATAAGCTAAATACATTTAGTGCTTCTCTTTCTTGCAGAGAAAATGTTCACCGACACAATTTAACTATGTACTATACTATACGACAGCACACTTCCAGGTCAGAGCAGAAAAAAGCTGAAATGAGTTAGTACACGTCGCTGAAACCAATGTTACGTTACCACTTTATAAATACAAATCGTTACTCAAGTCATTCGTGGCCAAATAATTAAAGTTTAATGGGAAGGCATGAAACGGTATTATAAATTGGGAAAAATAATGATTGTATTGGTTTTAAAGTCTGTAGTAGAGATACCTGTTTTTGAAATTATGCAAGATATCAGTTGATAAACAATTGTGATATCTGATGATGGGGGTTATGATACAAATGAAGAAATCATTTATATGCTTAAGTGGTACTTAAAAATTGCATTCAACATGACAGAGTTGTTCGCGACATGAAAAAAATAATCAGAGCATATTGGTTTTGAGTTTCGCCTGTTCAATATGATGCAGTTGGGGAGCATACGAATATAGCCCATTCGTTTCAGAACGTGTAGTTTCCACGATGAGTGTTACAAAGAACTTCTTTACATTTGCCCTTTTCGATCATGACATTATGAGTAATTTGCGCTTGTTATGATTATCAAGGTATGCAAGCCATCAGTTGCTAAAACTAAATCGAAATATGTACCCCAACGTTTTAAGTGACCGCACCTGAGATGAATGGCGTACCTAGAGAAAGCTTGAATATCTGATTGACGATTGAGAAATGTACCCCAACGTTTTAAGTGACCGCACCTGAGATGAATGGCGTACCTAGAGAAAGCTTGAATATCTGATTGACGATTGGGTTGGTTAAAGTCTGATTTAATATTTAGATTAACTTATGTATACTATGAATTTATCATTAAAAACTTCATTACTTAGTTCAGCACTGGACCCTGGCCTATCTATTTAATTCGTAAAAACTCCACTAATTATTGGCGCAGACCTGTCAAAAGTTTCGGCCCGAAAATGTTAAAAACTTGTTGAATATTAAGAGTCAAGTATTTTGTTTTGTGGAATTGCAATTTTCGAGTAGATCTTTAGAGCAGAGCGTTTGAGAAAATTCTTTGGTTGATGAAAGATCAGGCGGTAGACTTTGCCTCCTACTGTTATTTTGTATTTGAAACGATGATTTGTAGCCAAAATTTAAGATATGTTATCATACCATCGTAAGATAATAATGAACAATGTTATATACGCCTCAGTCAGTCTCTAAAAAATTGACAAAATTCTTTGGTTGATGAAAGATCAGGCGGTAGACTTTGCCTCCTACTGTTATTTTGTATTTGAAACGATGATTTGTAGCCAAAATTTAAGATATGTTATCATACCATCATAAGATAATAATGAACAATGTTATATACGCCTCAGTCAGTCTCTAAAAAGCTTAATATTAACGAATTTGTATTATAATAAGCAGTTCAAATACGCTAGATAGCAGTAGCACGTACATAAATATAAATATACACGATAATAAAAACTGCCATGTAAGATTAAACTTATTATTGGTTGTCTCACACAAGAATAACTACACAAAACAAAAGGGATTAAGGTTAACTTATATAACCAACTACAAAAATTCAGTAATATATACGTAATACGTACAAGTAACTTGCATATACGTAGAATTAATGGGGAAAGTACTAGCAAAACACATTTTTAGACAATATACCGGATTAATGAATCGGTGAATAAACGCTTTATTCATGAACTGGGTTATGCTCAGCAATAATATTTTATGAATTTTATTATTAATCGCATAAAAAGTCGTTCGTTTTATTTTCATTTGAAATATTTGAATAGACTTCACCAAAGAATAGGCACAACTTTTTTTTAACTTTATTACTTGGCGTCATAATAATTGTCCGAGAACCTGGCTGCCTGCACCTTTTATTACACCTCCCCCCCCCCGGTTCTTTGATTCGGCTTGGCGAAAGTCCTAACATAACATGAAATGAAGATGAAGCCATGCAGTTTGGGCTTTGTTCTTTCACTTTGCTACTTTCTACGGATGGCTTTTGAATAGGCTGAAAGGAAACTTTCCTTCGCCCTTCCGCTGGTGTGATGGGGCATGGTGGTTCTCGCGGGAAAAATGT
>JAHZNH010000969.1:0-11707 GCA_027744355.1 Tyrannoseira gladiata
TCGCATCTCATTACAACAAATTAAAGCATTAGGTAGAAAATAGATCTCTTATGGTACAAGTACAACACCAACTCGATCCGATCGAACAAGACATAAAAACACAGTTAATTTCTTCCTTCCGACTTCCACTGACCCCTCACAAAAATAGATCCCTCATTCTAGCCTTAAATGACCAAAACAATAAATACATAAAAAAAACAAAGTCACTCTCAAGATCAGAGGTTCTTGAGATTTTCTTTCCCAACGGAGACAACACGAAACCAATTCTATTCAAATTATTCAAAAATAGCAGCCTACCACCAGAATAAACACTAAATCCTTCTCTATCTACTAATTAAAAATTTCATCATTATTAGCATTAACAGGACGCGTTGTCTTCCATCTTCAAAATACGCACTCTAATTTTTGATGGAGTAAAGAAGCACACATATTAAAAGCACACATTCACCAACCACCATTCAATTCAGAGAAGAGCAGTAGCAGCGTTAATAGGTTTTTACACAAAAAAATATGTAGACTGTTGACAGTAGACACCATTTATAAATTCTTGAAATCATCTTTCTCCTCATCCTCGCCAAAAATTCATATTTTCATTGAGCCCCTCACTCAAAACTGAAACGTGAGGAGGAAGTCACCCTTAACTATTTTCTTCTTAACACTTTTAATCAGATATTTACTTAGGTATTCCACATTCCACTTCTAAAACTTTTACACTTGAGTTCATCATAGTCCATAAAGAATAACATTTTCCTCCCTTTAAAAAGTGCATGTTATTATGCAGTAGGTAGTAAAATCGAATAGAAGTACGTAATAATAATATTCTTTTAATTTTCCATGGAGTGTAGGACGGTAAAAGTGTTTTTAAGAACGAAACACTTGTTCGAAAAATGTTGAGTACATCGAGTTTAACTTTCAACCTCGAATCATATGGTAATTACAATGCCTAGAACTATTTTCGTATAGTCGTGGATTCATTTTCCCAATTTCAAAAAATCCGTATATCGATTAAAACCCAATAGTCGGAGCTTTAGGTTGTTTCAGAATGAAAAAGGATGTTTTTAGCAGTTAAGTATTTATTTACCTACCACACGTCACTTACATCACCTCAGGAATTTTAGTTTTTCAGACCATCTTTAATATCTTTACCACAATGTAAGTTATTCATTTTCTTTATTATCCATGGTTTCTCAATCCTAAAAGTATTTGTTTACATACTACACGTCACTTACATCACCTCAGGAATTTTAGTTTTTCAGACCATCTTTAATATCTTTACCACAATGTAAGTTATTCATTTTCTTTATTATCCATGGTTTCCCAATCCTATTTAATCACTCTATTATCTTCCGCCTTACAAAACTAGTATGATTTCCATGGAGCATTTGAAAAATGAAATTAAGTAAATACGTCGTCGACGCATGATGATACGATACGAAATCGAAAAACAGAAGATTAGAGCTGTCCAGTCTTAAAGAAAACAAACCCATTAAGTATTTTGATCGATCTCGCATTCCTAATTTAAATGTATGCTTCCAGATGCGGTTCAATGGAGAAAATTCGAAGGGGACCAGTCTTGTGTCATAATACAAATAGAAAATAAGAAGATCTTACGTAACGTACTCTTACCTTAACAAGAAATATACTTACTTATATCCTACGTAAACTATAAATAGAGGTAGAGAACATCATACGGTTAGAAATTATTTAGCTAGTAGACCTTAACTACACCATTAACTATTTAGGTAGATCTATTTTCGCCACCCTCAACGCCACTTTCGAAGGCGCGCTAGGTGGTGCACAATAAAAAATAGTTGATTCTGATTGTATCAGACGAAGATCAAGTCGATGCTGGTTAGGTTGGCATTATTCGTTCATTCGTGGTAAACTTCATTACATACTATGTCTTCGTCATTTTCCCAATTGTTTCCCTGAATCAGGTTCGAATATCAAAACTAAAGACCGAAACAAGTTAGTGCTGAGTAGTTTTAAAACTAAGTAATTCTAAAACTGTTAGAAATTAGGAAACGCTTACAAACAGCTCATTCCCAACGAGGAAATCGCTTGTTGAACACGAGAGCAACGAGTAGAAATCGTTTCAAAGGTTTAGCTGGAAGAGGAGTAAATGAAGTGGGTGGATTAAACAGCAAATGACAATCAGGCATGGAGACACAAGATGGAAAGAAATTTTGATTTTTATCGGAAGAGAAAACAATAGCATTACGGAATGAGAACATAATAATGGTTGTGGTTACAGTGATACTAACCGGGGTATATAAGAGTACTTAACTGACTACAGCTGTTACTTATCCACATTCAAATAGCGGTGCTTAGCATTACAGGTAAAGTTGAATAATTGTATTAATTATTCGTGTAGTACGTTTTGGAACGAGCATCAACTTCATCGTCTTCATCATCATGAACTGATGTACGTAGAAATGTGACATAAGAGTTCTTTCGTTCATCATTATTATTCTTAACATACACATCATCTATATAACTAATTCAACTTTATTTGTTATCATATTTCTTCTAATTGTGTTTCACGATGAAGTTGACACGGCAAACGACGAGCTAGGAGGTGCGGCGAAACGACAACACTTAGAAGGAGATTTCTGAATACTTTCCGTGAGCTGTAGTCATTCATGATGGGATGAACAGGCAACTAAAAGATTTGCAAACCTTGTCCATCACTGCGAATAATTGTTGCTAGCTGAGTACTCCCTTCCTTCGTGACATGTGCAACTACTTATTCTTCAAATTCTTTTTAGGGATGTGTCGATTACGATGTCCACCAGCCGTTGAAGAAGATTTAGCAAGAGAGGAGCATGGGCGTGGGTGGTAGTGGTGCTGCTGCTGTTCCAAGCTAGTCTTCACGGACTTCAAGAAGTTTGCAATGTACGTTAAAGGGGAGGAAGTGAAAGGATGGCATCAGACAATTTGTTCCTTCTTAATCGGTATCGATGGCGGGGAGCCTCCATTTCCTGTCACTATGGAAGAGGAAGACGACACTCCTTGCTGCGATGAGATTTCCGAGATTGCCCCGTTATTCCCCGTGGAAGTGGAGCTCACCGCTCCGGAACACATCGCCGACTTTGCGGATCCATTTGACGTCAATTTACAGTTCGAAGAGGCAGATGTTGTTGACGCTGAGGAGACGTTGTTGCAGATAATTACGCTTCCCGCAGAACTACTATTGTTGGAGGAGCAGCTTCCCCCACCACTCGAACAACTCCCGCCACCCGAGCCCGTCACAACAATACTGATTCCTGATGTCACACCCCCGCTATTGCAGCTATTCATCATGGCTAGCTCCTTGCTGTTGTTGCTGCTCGGACTATTACTGCCACTGCCGATGCTTGTGTGACTCCCAGAATAAGACTTGTTATTGGGGGAGCCCGGCGGCGGTGTGGTATTTCCTCCTCCATTCTGGTGCTTGATACTATTACTCCTCTGGTGGTGATGCGAGTGCTGATGCTGATGATGGTGGTGGGAATGAGAGTGGTGGTGGTGGTGATGATGCGAGTGGTGATGGGGACTCCCCACGGATGTCATGCCCGACTGATGGAGGATCATTTGAGGTGGACTTGAGTTCGTTCCACCGCCGGCACCATTATTGTTACAGCTACTAGTTCCATTCCCTCCCGTTCCGATGATGACAGTGGGCGACTGCGGTCCTTGGGACGATGGCTGGTGAATCAGCTTTATCGGACTACTGCTCATTTCCGAGAGAAGGAGTGAGGTGGACGAGTTCACGCTCCCGCGAATGTCTTTCGGTTGTGTGGTACGCGGATCACTGAAATCGCCCTCTTTGTCCGATTCGGTCTGCACAGAAAAAAACAGAAAAAAAACAACTCACATTTTTAATCATATCATCCAAGCAAAGAAGTACCTTCGCAATTCCATTTCCAGTTGAAATGCACAAAAATATTTCAAGTATTTTTATCATCTCCCAAATTGACAACATTCCTTTCCCTCAGTCACACGCATACGACAAAAATATTCGCCTTACTCCATCCCTTTTCCCCCATTCTTTCCTCAATGAATTCCCTCATGAACTCCTCGCCATCATGACTTTCTCATGCATTTTAGATCATACTATTATGCTCCCTCAAAAAAAATTCCTCCACCTACCCACCCAAACCCAACACCTACCTCATCCACTACTTTCCATTCCTCCAAAAATAACTAATAATATTATGCATGCAATTTCATTTTCAAAAAACTTTTCCACAGATACTCGCCTTATCTATAGAACATCACATCATACCGTCCCCGTCACACCATCCTTTTCCCATTTTTATGAGAGTTAAACTTCTCTTGAGGCTTCCCAAAAAATGAAGGCAATCTTTGGCAGCCACATGGCATCAACGAAACTCGTAAGCATTTCCATAAAACTACTACTTACTCCCAAACTCCTCATGTTTAGTTTCCTTTCAACTCTGTGCACTTTATCGAATTCTATTTTTTTCACGCGTTGACATACTCCTCATCTTATTCAAAAAAAAAGAAGGGACGAATTAAATGGAAATGAGAGAAAGGGGGAGTGATGAGACAGACAGGCATCACAATGATCATCATCACGATCACCGAGAGCAACTAACTTCCCCGTCCCCGATTAATATGCATGCCGGTTCGTGTCACCAATCATTATTGTCACTTTTCCGCTCTCCGTCTCGTTTTTTCCCTCACGCTCACGACGAGCCCATCTATCCATCCATCCATCTGTTCCCCGTATACCACTTAACTCTATAAAAATATAATACTTATTATTATCATCATCATCATTACGTAATATAGCTTCTATCTACTCCAGCTACAATGACAATAATCGACAATTCTCCCGCTGTTTTCGTGGTACATGACCATTTAAGTAGTCGGAACATGGCTACCCATGTTCGCCTCGAAATTTACGTCAGTTGAAGCCCCCCAACAACCACATAAGTTCTGGTAAACGTTGACCCGGTCTGGCCTGGCCTGACCAACCCGCATCGGTGTAATAATAATAGCAACCCGATCGAAAGAGCATCTACTCTCTCTCTGGCTCAACTTGCAATGTAAAATTGTAATCGTATTAAATGCGTCTTATTGGCTAAAAAAGCATGTCCATTCTCATTAGCATTCTCATTATCGCTACTCATGTCCGATTAGATTTTATGCTCGCGCCGCATCCAGCACTCAAACAGACTTCACGCTCTCCCGGCCTTGTCTCGCCGGAGACCAATCACTTCCAATCTAAAGATAATGAACTTAAAGCATTCCCTCTCCTCTCCTCTCCTCTTTTTCTTTCTCTCTCTCTCTTTCCACACATGCTGGCGAAGAGTCTGATTGTGATTGTGGCTCTGGCTCTGACTGCCTCAAAAAAAACGGAAGGTGCGAATACCTACACCTTACCTCAGCTCTTGATTTTTTTTCCCTAATATTTTCTTTCAAGTCTGGCAGAGGCGAGCATTTTCGTACTCACCACACCACACCGTACACACAAACTCACTCCAATTCTTCCCCTTCGCCTCACTTGACTTACTGACAAATCGATAAACAAATCCCCAGTGGAAACTACCATTGCTACTCTTTCAACATTTTTTCCTACCAATAAGTAGCCCATTAAGTCGTACACCTCCAGGTTTCCTTCTTTTTCTTCCGCTTCTTCTCCCCCTCGGAAGGAAACCGGGCGATTGGCCTCTTCGAGCTTCCATTTCCAAAAATCCAAACCACTTTCTTCCGCTGCAATCCTCGCATTTTATTAAGGAAACTTTATTTGAACGCGATATATGATAATGATGTATCGTCAATTCAATTCCGACCATACGCGCCTGCCTAACTCATCCCTTTCCTTTCTCCGGAATTTATTTTCTCTCCCTGTCGTTGTCGTCACTGTCGCCGTCATCGCATCACACCTCCGGGCTTCAAACTATCACTCCTCCACATATTTCATTCCTTACTAACTTCCCTCCTCGTCTTCACATTTCTCCCCAAACTTCTCATAGTCAGCGTTCCACACTTCCTCATCGTTTCAATTTTCTCCCGGAACCAAAACTACCCCACACACTTTTAATTTCTAAAAGCCGCATTCTCCGCCCGCATTCATTTTGCCATTACGTATTATAACTTCAGCATAAGTCATTATGATTTTGATCAAACCGCAATAAAGTTTTACTTCTATCGAGAAAATTTTTTTCTTCCCTTCATGGCAGGGGACACTACATACATAGCTTATGCTGGCATTTTCCCACGAACACGAACACAATACCATATTGCTCACTATTTTTTCTTCCTGTCACTTATGCCCCTTTGCTTGTCTCGTTCCGGCCTTCTCAAGACAATCAAAATTACCATCTATGCATTTTATCTACATTAAACATACATCGCCTCCATTAAACTATTACAAAGTTAACTAGGCAATAGTTGCTCCGCACTGGGAAAACGTTTGATTATATTAAAGCGTGTCCCGCGACAACCCGTCCTACACTGAGTACATGGGACTAAAATAATGAACTATCTATGCAACTGACGAATACAATTAATTATTTACCAGGTGTCTGGTTCAAAACTAGCAGTCTTAACTCGAGCAACATAATATCTACCCACTTCTCCACGCTACGCCATGGGGTCTCCCTTTAGCTCCCGATTCAAATCACCTTCATGTCTTTCAAACATGGATTAATGTCCTTTATCCATTCCAAAAGGTGCTCTTAAAGACATTTGCCTTTGTCAATCAGCGACTAATGCACTGTTGATTTGCCTCTGTCACGACCAAACATTTCCCAAGAAAAATAGCAACACGCCTCATTATTGATCTTGAAAAACAAAGGCATTACCATTCCCCAACCGCCATAATCATTACTGTCGTCGTCGTCTCCGACATCAACATTTTTATCAGTCTTCCGGTAGCTCTAATATAGGGTGAGCGTTCACCTCAACACCTCGATGCCCACAACAATGTATTAGCGTATCCACTCATTTCATTCCAAGGCACATCTACCTCACTCACCACCCTCACTAGACGCAATTTTTTTCACTTCACATTCGCCAACTTCGACCATTTCGCCTTCTTTATTGTACAGATGAATGTTAAAGATTCGCAACTCAACCGCGTAAGTAGAATCCATATTGAAAAGGTATTTGAAAGAGATGGTCTGTCAGGCTCATTCAAATTTTTTTCCCTGGTCTTCCTTTGCTTGCCAATAATAAAAGTTTTCTCGTTTACTGGAGCCCAAGTCAAGTGAAGCTTTTTTTTATTTTCTTCCACGCCAACCATGTACAATCTATGCATGCTCCTTCAAGTAAGTAATCCGCTTTAAAGAGAAGAGATTGAGTTGAGTTGAGGGAGGGAGGACTCAACTGCTCCTGCTCCTGAACATGAAACTTTTTTTTCCAGGGCTCAAAACTATCACTACTAGGTGAGAAGTGCTCACTTGGTACGGTACGATGTTGATGTGTTGACTCGCAAGACAACTTGGACCGGTCGACTTCGTCCTTACATATGCATTTTACAATTTCTCCCTAACTTACGAACTTTGTTTTCTACAGGATGCGGGCCATAACCAAGCCAAACCAAACCAACCGATGGCAGACCGGGCGAGGTTAGTTGTCACCGAAAAGGAGAAGCAGAGTACATAGCACATCATGAAGTTCTCCTTGAAAAAAAGTCGAAGTCGAAGTCAAGCGCTCAACTTTCACGCTCCTTTGCCAAGTTAATGCGGAACGATTTCTTGCGGTCCTGATTCAATGAGCGCTTTCACTTCCAATCCTATCCCTATTACGAAGGTGACAAAAACACTGAGATGAACACCACCACCAAGAAAAAAAATAATCTTTGAGCATTGAACGAAAAAAAACATTCTCCTTCTGGAGAAAAAAAGACACCAGGAACGGAAAACACTTTTCTCTCGTCTTCCCTTGTCATAGTCATGTCACGAAAAAAAAAAGTATGGAGAATGGTGAGGTCTCCTCTCACTCTCGCCCGGCATCCCGGCTCCTACTTATTCTACGTTTTTAAACCTCAAACTTATGCATTTTTAACGACATTTCTTTCTCACTCCGTCTCTGATTCTCCCTCAATAGTTGACACACACTTGAGGAGAAAGTGCTTTTCCTTCCCTTCCTCATATTTTAGTACGCTTCCCTTTTTCAGGATATTTTCACTCCGCACATCTGCTTTCAATTACACATTGTGTCCTTCATTATCATCGCCCCAGCAGAAGCTGAAGCACCCATCAAATCGAAATCATCATACCTTCCTCATATTTTAGGACGCTTCCCTTTTTTCAGGATATTTTCACTCCGCACATCTGCTTTCAATTACACATTGTGTCCTTCATTATCATCGCCCCAGCAGAAGCTGAAGCACCCATCAAATCGAAATCATCATAGTCCTCACGATCAGCCCATAAATACAAAATTTTCCATACGTTCGTATAAGTATTACCCCGCGACTTCATAATAATGTGGCACCTAAGCTTGTCGCATTCCTCTTACTCACCCTCACTGCACATTTTTTTCTTCATCCACGAGTCGCGCCGCTCCCATTCATATTTCACTTTCTCGAGGTCACATGTACCACAAACAAGGTCAGTTTCAAGAATAAAAGAATTGGGATACTCTTATGTCATATTTTTAGCCTTCATAAAATAAGTATGACGGTGAAGTGGTGGCGCCATAGTCTCAGCAAAACGATCAATACATCAATTCGTTGCAACGGCCATCTATTGTATATTCATCTTCTTATAGCCCCATCATCGATCCTTACAATCAATCCTCTCGATTATATTTTTGATGACTTGATGCGATTTTCTTAATTCAAAATGAACTTACAATAACATCGATCGGTTCGAAAAAAAGACCGTAGGAAAGCTGCAGGCTTCCGCTTTAAAAACATAATTTTTGCGACGGTCTCAACATACCAACAGTTTCTAAGGACGAGGGCTCAAGTATCTGTAACGCTCCCGTCCATCCGTCACCAACTTTGTCGGGGCAGACAGGAAGTGACGAGCGTGTGTCCTGATTTGTAATCACAACACAAAAAAGAAAAGAATTCTTTCATGAGTCAAAAATTGAACCCTCCTTCTTCAAAGAATTTTTTTTTGTTTCTCTCTTTTCGCCTCAAGCTTTTAGAAAATGTGTAAAAATACATACTTAAAGCGGAAGCTCTCCTTATCTCGCGAAAAAAATGTCAACCGAGCCGCGGCCCTACAAAAACATTTTCCAAGCAAGCTCTCAAAAGCCTGTTCCACGAGCCAATATTTACATACGTTCGTACGCTAGTACTTCTCGAGAATTGGAATTCTATTGCTTCGATGTGATGCAGCAAAACTAATCAAATTGAAACGGTGTGAGTAAGGTGGTAGTAATCGTAATCGTCATGCTGCTGCTGCTGTTGGTACTACTTCCGTGGAATCGAGTGGGATGGCATCGTGCAAAAAATATAGGATCGTACTTTTTTCTCCTTGTACTCCGTATTTTGTGCAGAATAAGTACTTACATAAAAATACGAAATAACGAGTACTATTATTATTATTTTCTTTTTTCAAAAAAGACGCACGTCCATTTGCACAGGTGCACAGGCAGAAAGTGTGTTCGAAGTGAGCAGCTGCACCCACTACCAGTCTACGACCACACCACACCAAACTAGACCCGACCAGACCACTGTGAAGTTTTCACTTCGCTTCTGGGAAGATGACTATGTATTATGCATTAGCCTACTTTGTTTACTCTTGTTCACATCGCAAGGGAACTATATGAAACGATTGGTATTGCTCCACACGAGTTCTTCCTTTTTTTCTCATGATATCATTCAGGAGAATTCTCTATTGCTGGCATATGATACTGACGCGGCACCGCTGCGTATGAATACGAAAAGGGGGGACGTGACGCGAAAGCAATATCAATTGGAGTTTTTCTATTTTTTTTCTCGATGAGGGAGATGTGTATCTTATTATTACTGCTATAGCAACAATAAAGGGGGGACGTGACGCGAAAGCAATATCAATTGGAGTTTTTCTATTTTTTTTTCTCGATGAGGGAGATGTGTATCTTATTATAACTGCTATAGCAACAATAGTAGCACTGCGCTGGAGAATAACAAAAAACATAGATTTTGGGTAATAAATGCACTAAAAATAATACTCGCTAACTACTCTGTGCTCATCATCATCATCATCATCACTACTTCTTTTTGCGAGTTCTTTCTTTGCACTTACTTGTCGAGTTGCAGCATTCGAGAATGGAGACAATCTCTCCGAAGTATCGGATCCACACGAGGAGCTCTCACTGAGTTGTTCCGAGTTCCCAAATTTCCTCGCCGCTCTTGGGGAAGGGGGAGGGGGTCGGCGACTGCTCAATCATCCAAGAATTTCAAGCATTAACACCACATCCCAAAATTTATATAACCTCCCGAAGGCCAAACAGTAGTTCTTAAGTTTGAATTACTGACCGACAAGAAAGCGTGAATAAGATCAGCCTTAACAGTAGCTAACGGTTTTCCTCGGACTAGGATAGTATAGGCTTCATCTCTCTCCGATCCCATCAGACTCCCAAACCAAGACCGTTTCGTCAGTTCAGGCGAGCTCTCGGGCGTCAGGTGAACTTCCTCGTTTGAAGCTGCTCCCACATTTCCATGAAAAACGAAAAAAAAACAACAGCAAATTATTCATCACAATATGTAATGTTGTAAATGCATTCATCATCACAGAAGCAAATTTCATGTAAGTTAGTACATTCATTTCTCCATCTCTCTCTCCATTGAAAATAATAAAAGTTTAAAGAGGGCAAGATAACATCGCTTTTTCAATGACGGCAAAATACTCGCTTGAGCTATATTTAATTTTCATATTTTTTTTCCTCTTGAAGGTATATGGCCATTCCTTTCAGCATCCATCTTTCAGCAGACAGCCACGTTTGCTCGACTTCGACTTTAATATTTCAGGACGAGGCAAATCCTCCTGCCCTCCTTGAAATCATTCGAGAGAAAAAAAGCTTTTCCATCCCATTCCACATATTTTTGTCTCTCTCTCTCTCTCTCTTTATCATTCTCATATCCTCCTCCTCCTCCACTCAATAACAATAAGGAGACGAGAGGGAAAAACGCTCTTCTCCGTAATCAAGTCTCGTTCGAGCAAGTACGTAAGCCCGCCCCTACATTTGGAGGAGATGCAAGTCTCAGTCACTCGAATTGAAATAGTCACTCAGCACGATTAAATTCCACAACTGCAGGAAAAAAAACCTATTCAATTACTTATGCAGAGAGGCTTAACTATTCTCCTTCCTCGTCCCCTCTCATTTCTTCTTTTCTTGCGGAATTGCAGAAATATGAAAAGCAAAACAACTGCTGAGAAGATGCACACATCACATCAACACAGCAATAAAAGAAGCTTGACACCTTTTTTTATTGCAGATTTTTCTTTCTTCCGAGAAAAATAACAAGCAGGGGAATTAAAATTCCGCGCATATTGCCTCCCTAAAAAAAGTAGGCCAGAGCGGGCCAGAAAAAAGCTCTTCGGAAAATTGAGGAAAATTTATGACGAGAACGTAGGCTACCTCCCCTAAAAGGATTTTTTTTGCGTTGTCCTTTTTGGCAAGAAAAAAAACCAGAGAAACGATTGGCTCCACTCCGCTGAGAGGCTGTAACGCGCACTCATCATCAACATCATGATCATAATGAAAAGCCATTTGTTTTCCTTCTGGATATGATTTTCATTGGATGTGATGTAGA
>JAHZNH010000970.1:5910-20166 GCA_027744355.1 Tyrannoseira gladiata
AGAGTTAGAGGAGAAAATGTGAGAAGCAAAAAAATAGTTTATTTTCTCCCCGCGCTCACATGTACCGCAGCATGATATCCACGATAACGAACGTGGTGGTCGACTAGGAGGACTAGGAAGGTCTAGAGTCTCACTTCACTTCAGCAGAATTTTTTTTGTTCACTAGGAAACTCTCAAATGCTAACGTTAGGTTAGATACATTGCATTTTCGACGAAGAAAAAGAATCTGCAAAATAAAAATGTTGGTGGGTTGGTTGCTGTGGAGTAGGGTAATGGCAATGCAATGGATGCGATGGTGGAGCACTTTCTCCACTTTCCAATGGGACTTTCCCCGCGCATAACTAAAAAAACTTGAATGGGTTAGAATATATACATACATGCAAAGTATTGAAAAAAATCTGAAAACCTATTTACCATTTTGCTTTGTTTGTCAGAAAGCCAAGCCAAGTCAAGGCAAGGCAATCCACTTGATGTCAACATTTTCAGCACACTTTTTATACTTGCATTATGGTTGTTGTTGCTCTCCCTCGCAGGCATACTCTTGCTGAGTCAGAGTTTTTAAGAACTGTGGAGTTTACAGGAGGAAAAAACACTGGCGATTATAATGGCCCTGCTCAATTCAAGGGTAAGGATTTTCCTCAATTTATAATCTTGCCACTGGGAAAGAAATTGGTGAGTAAGTACAGCGCGAAAAGCTGCCTTGAAGAAACGTGAAAAATGTAAGGATAGTGCATAGTTTAAGTAATAGTAGTCCCAACAGTCCCAAGTAAGTACTTAAGCTGGAGCTTTCCCTGTCCCTCATTTTCTTAGGGAGACGTTCGGGAAGAAAAATGGAAATGCCTGTGGAGAATACAAAAGCATTACAAGCGCTCCTCTCTCACTCCTCCGGAGTTTTTGCATACTCTTGCATGATTACAACAGGATTTTTTTACAAGGATTCGAGATCGGATCCGATGTCGTGATCGCGTTCCACGCATTTCATTCTTTGTAAAGCGAGCGAACGAGTAAGTTTCCTCTCTCTGGAGGATATGATGACGACTGTGAATGAGGCATTATTATTACAGGGGGCGGAGGGAGTACATTATGCAGAGAAGGACAATGGTGCGATGCTGAAGAAAATGTGGATAACTTAATAAGCACTTGGCAATCTGAATGAGATTCATGATCATTATAACACTGGCTAGACCCTTAATTTTTGTGGATACAATTTAAAAAAGTACCGCATTGGGAAAGTTTTCCCCCAACTTTATTGCTTGAGAGTTGTGAACTTGTACTTTGGAAAAGTTTTCGCAGCCTAGCTCTGTAGGGAGACCTTGAGATCAAAGGGAAGTACTTATACTTATAGTCAAGTACTATTAAGGGAAGGGAAAACTTCCACTAATTAATAATTACCTTCGTTTAAAATGAGACACGCAAATGGCCCTGGATGGATGGAGTTTTGAATAATGGCTCCATGCATAGTGGTCCTACTTTAAGTTATGCAGGTAAACTACGTACGTATGCGTCTGCAATCTTATAATATTCCTCTAGGCTTTTTGGGTAGATGCCGCAACACGTCAATATTTGCCATATGTAAGCTCAGCACGGAAATTTATTGCTTGTTGTGCCTGCTTTTATTCCCCAGTTCGACATCAGGCAGGCATCATCATCTTATTCCTCACTAAGCGGCTTAGATTTTTCCCTCGTAACACAATAAAGCCACACTTCCCTATTCTCATCATCACACTTCCTCCAATACTCGAAGTAAGTAAGTAAGTAAAGTAACTCACTCACTCAGTAAGTTCCAGTAACTACCATACGAGCAAACTTACTTTTTAAGTATCGATCCAGTTTCCTCAAGTTTTTTTTTGCCGAGAAAGCTTCTACAAAAACACTTCCCCGTCTCCTTCTAAAGATAAGGATTGGGAAGTTAAGTTAGTACAACAACGAGCACTACTAATCTCTTTTTTTACCGGAGAAGCAAAAAAAGGCTGAGCTTTCTTTCTTTCTTGATGGAGATGAAATATTGTACTTTCCGATATAAAATGAACACACTTTTCATATTCACTCAGCCCTCGAGCGAATAAGCTAATCTATAGTATGTAGAACCGTTAATAATGCCTTCCAGACTCTCCTACTTGTCCTTCCTCTCTGTATTTTACTGGCATTTTAGAATTCTAGATGTGAATACATCAATTTTTCATGAGGAAACAAGTTGTACGATGTTAATAACCTTCACGTAATGCGAATAACCGACCATTTATGTCAATCAAAATGACAGTCACAAACAGCAAAAAATATGTTTCCTTGCGTCATTACTCCAGAGTAGTAAAAGGAAGTGCGTGGATTGAAGGCTTAGAAAAACTTTCCATTCGTGTATTTTTCCTTCGTACGATTTTCTGCGCTCAGGTAGAAATTGAAATTTAATTCTGCTGGATTGAATTACCGTATAAATCGACGAATGTTTACATTACATTGAAATTTTGAAAAAAATAGCAAAAAGCATTATTTGAATATACTTAAGCCAACTAAAAGCTTTAGTTTTTTATCAGCTTTAGTAGCTACGAAGCTCACGAAAGAATGTTTTACTGTCGACGACGAGGGACTTTTCTGCTTGATTGGAACTTGTCGGCCAATTACCCCTCTTCTTCTGCAGGAAGTCATGCCTTGTCTTCGTGTTCTCGGATTTCAATTTCGAATCTAAAATTTGTGAATTCCAGTCCAGGGGCTAGAACATGACATGGGCACGCTATGTATGTTTCTGATGTGGACGAGCAGAGCTTCTTCCAAAACACATGTATCCTGTTTTGTGCTCGGATGTGATGTGTGGATGACTGGTTCTCTCGCTGGAGGAAATTCCTGGAATTTTAGAACTCATCGATTGGAACTTGTCGGCCAATTACCCCTCTTCTTCTGCAGGAAGTCATGCCTTGTCTTCGTGTTCTCGGATTTCAATTTCGAATCTAAAATTTGTGAATTTCAGTCCAGGGGCTGGAACATGACATGGGCACGCTATGTATGTTTCTGATGTGGACGAGCAGAGCTCCTTCCAAAACACATGTATCCTGTTTTGTGCTCGGATGTGATGTGTGGATGACTGGTTCTCTCGCTGGAGGAAATTCCTGGAATTTTAGAACTCGAATTTCGTTATTACGTTTTTTCATAATCCGCGATTGTACCGTAGTAGTACGAGATGCCGGCTGCCTGATGGGCTGAAAAAAAAGTTTTCGCGTCGTGCACTTTTCAGAGTTAACATCAAAAACAGCTCCAAATCCGAAAAATCCATTTTTCCCTGGAGTGTGAACCATTGAACAAAGTTTTTTTACACGAAGCTGCGTTGTAAAGTAATTGGGAATTGCAGTTTATGGACTTATTTTCCTGGTATGGACAAGTGGTATTGGCAAACAATACTTACTTATTTATTCATAATTAAACTTTAGAGATTTCATCTGCTCAAGTGTTAGCTAAATATATTTTTCAGGCTTCCTGGTTTTCGGATTCTGGAATTCGAAAGAATATTTAGTCTGGGTCTGGGTTTTCGCCATTCAAAGTTTTTTTTAAGCACGCCAATACTCATGCATCATTGTATTGGTAGATGGCTGTTTTATCCCATTCCAATTTTCCACTGATCCTCTTTCCTCTTCAAATTGATTTTGATTCCAGGGAAAAGCACCAAATCAAAGCCGTAGTGCTTTTATGCATAGTACCGTATGAGGGTATCTGAGAGGAAGACTCTAAACTTGTAAGTAGAGCGTGGAAATGGCAAGGGAAAGAAACTGATGATAGACTGGGATTGCATTAGACATCCTCTCGAACGATGCTAAATTATGCAGAATAAAAAGGAGGATGATATTTGATCGATAAAATAGTCTGTGATACTCGACTCCATGATAGGCATTTATTATGGCATATGGAGAAAAAGGAAGAGAGCACTCTCCATGGGAGGAAATGTGAGGGATCTGAATCTTATGACATGACGGTTCATTCTACTCCCTGACATCGCATCAGCTCAATGATTGACGCTAATTCGAGGCAAATCCGAGCTTTTCAAATGCTGCATTATTACTTATTGTATTCCACATCCTTCCAGCACATAAGTACTATGTACTTACTTGTTAGTATTGTAGTCCTATCTTTGGCAGACTATTACTTCGTTCACAGGTGAATATGGATGGATGGGAATCGGTCATTTCCATTTTCATAAGTTCAACCACCACCATGACCGACCGACCACCCGCACTAGCTTTTTATCCCTTTCGCAATCTCTCCTTTTTCATATGGACTTTTTCATGTTCCTTTAATCAGATGAAGGAGGAGAAAAAAGGTTTCAGGAAGATTATGATGCTAAAAAAGGGCTTTAAAAAATGTGGTGGTTGTGTTCTACAAAAACCCCCCCAAACCTAAGTTGAATTCAATCCAGGCGAAGCCACCAGTCGGACTAGACGTGATGCCGCTGCCACCAAGCCAAGCCAAAATCGAACGAAATATTATTTCATAATTTTTTGTGGGCTCTTGTATAAACGGTGGTGTGATGATGCTTTCATTGTGTACCTTTTCCAGTAAGGAAGCAATATTCTACTGGTTAAAAAAATAAGTAAAACTCTACTTCTATACTTCAGATTTTGTTGTTCCATGGTTTTAGTAGTTCTAGTGGTGTGGCCATGGTGGTGGTAGTGGTGAAAGTGTATAGTGCTTTTTTTAACCCGTGTGCTCCTCATTTGGCAAAGAGCGACAGACGCTGTTGAGGATGAGGTACATAGCTCATGACTACGAGTCATGTACGAGCCAGGGAAAAAATATTATGCTGGAACTGGAAGATCGTGATATTGGAAAGGCGATGCTGGAAAGAAAAACATCATGGATGTTCAACAGTTGAGAGAGAAAATTGTGAGCTCCGGGACTTGGAGCAACAAGGAAAAACGGAGGAAACACTAACGCTGCGAAACTGAGTGAGTGTGTGTTATGTGCGGGGGGAAAACGACTTTCATATCGCAACTCATCACCATCATTCCATCAGATCGGGTTTGAAGGGAAACGCGAACGCATCACCGCACCACATCTCGCCGTAGGACTTTGTCTTTTTTCTCTGGGGAAAATAATGGCGCACTCCAAAGCAAAACTTCCGTGCGAAAGTTTTCTGTTTTTGTGACTTCAAAAACCCAGGAAATGGTCTGGCTTCGTTTTATTTATCATCTCATCATCAATTTCACTGTCAATTTACTTGGGACCGAAACGGGAAATTTAGTTTGAGAGTGGGAACGGGCCAACGCATCAAACAAGGGAGACGTAAGTAAGTAAGTAGTGTCGTGGCGTTGCGTTGGCTGGTGTTGCCAAATCTGAATCGAGAGAGGATATCTGGAAGAATAGCCAACGAGATAGCGAAGGGAAACTCGGAGGAAGTTGAAGGAGTAATACAGAGTATTCTGGAAAAGTTGAGGGAGCCTGGTTTGCTCTAGGTAAGTACTTTAAAATCCATTGAAAAACTTTTTTTTAAATCCGTGCAGTTTCACGAGTTAGAAGAAAAGTTATTCCTACTCGTTCACTGTAATGCCTTTACTCGTTAAGCAAAAAAAAAGTTTGTTCTCCCTTCCCCTTGTATATAGTTTTGAGGTTTATTTTCAATTCATTAACGATTTTTTGTGGCTTTCCGCATAAAATGGAGAAAGGGTTATCCAGCGCTAGAACAGCACACCGGACGAGGAAGTTGAAGGAGTAATACAGAGTATTCTGGAAAAGTTGAGGGAGCCTGGTTTGCTCTAGGTAAGTACTTTAAAATCCATTGAAAAACTTTTTTTTAAAATCCGTGAGTTTCACGAGGTAGAAGAAAAGTTACCCCCTACTCGTTCACTGTAATGCCTTTACTCGTTAAGCAAAAAAAAGTTTGTTCTCCCTTGTATATAGTTTTGAGGTTTATTTTCAATTCATTAACGATTTTTTGTGGCTTTCCGCATAAAATGGAGAAAGGGTTATCCAGCGCTAGAACAGCACACCGGACGAACCAAAATGGAGGAAAAAGGTTTTATTGAGTTTGTAAATAAGAAAATGAAAGAGGAAGCCGCGTACGAGTTTGGTTGAAGTAGTAGTAGTTGTTGTTTCTCCTTTTTTATTTCCCATCCAATCGCAATCCAAATTTTCCTTTCCCCTGAGCACATTATCTCATCTCGTTCGCTTCTTTTGACTCACTCGCCCTCGCACCCTTTCACTTCGACTTCGAGGAAAGCAACAAGTTTAGACAGTGGGATGGGAAGTGAAAGCGAGGAAAGTGGTATTCCATGAAAAAAAGCCTCTCCCTCTTTACTTATTATAATACTTTGGCTTGCTGGTGTGAGAGTGGTGGTGTGGGTTGGGTTGGGTGCATTTCATGAATTGAGCCAGCATCGCCCAAACGTAAGAGGAACCGTACGTTGTAATTCGCGAAAGGCTTCCTTTCCATTCTATCTAGAAAGAAATTGCTTTTGGAATCTCGCCTCTTGGATTAATGAGACGGTTTAAATATTTGACTCATTGCGCATGGTCATGAATGAAATTATAATGAACCTTTCAACGCAAGGCTTCGTGGAATAAAACTAAAGATCTTTTGAATGTATAACCATCTTCATTCATCAAATTAGACAAGATTGGATGGGATTTTTTAGATTGTTGGAGTTGGAACTATTTAAATCATTCAATACAAATCTCGCTCTCAATCGAATGAAGGTAGTAAATGCAGTTTGTATGGCCAAAGCAAGACAAATGAGAGTACGAAAAAGTCCTTTCACTTTCCGTGCAGTGTCCATAAAAAATTGTGCCATACACAGCTTAGGGCTTAGGCATCAACTGGCCATGGCCATGGCCAATTCCAGTCAGCTGCTGTATCCCACTATAAAGTCGAATTACCAGAAAAGAGTTGCAAACACTTGTGGACTTTTTGTGATTTAAAGTTTAACAATGCATACGCTTATCAATCATTAAGTCATCGGAGTTATTTTTTTATATCTAAAACCGCATTCAATAGTCTTCCAATTCAATTGATAAGTTGATGGTTCTTCACCTTGCGTTTGCTAGGGCAGCTTTTAGTACTTGAAAGTTGAAACAAGGCTGTGGATCAATTCGTAATTTGGAATTTGTGCTGGGCCTGGTAGATTCAGATGTAACGAGTTTAAGTAAGAATTTAAAATTAAAGGTTTCATAGTTCGTTGTAGCTTTGCACTTATGATCAGTAGAGGACATGAGATAAGGCATAATTCGTAAAAAAATGTGTTTTTTTTTAACTTTCTCTAGGAAATGGGCCAGCAAAGTACAAAACGTGAAGTTGCAGTTGGGCAACTGAACTCGCAAGAGTTCAATACTTTGAAAAAACTTTTTAGCAGCATCTCAACAGCAAACATCAAGGGCGAGAAAGGCAACTACTGCTTATGTGGAGATTTGCAAAAACATTGCGAAATATATCTGGACGACTGGCTGGCGAGGAGGATAGCGGACAGGTTATCTACGAAGAACCCGAAGGGGGATATGCTTATCTCATTTCCCACATTTGTCCAGTTCGTTTCGGGAGTCGTGAAGGGAAGTTTAACGAAATTTTGCCAGAAGAAATTTTGCAGGTATAATAACTTTACTAGCTAGAGACAATTTCATACATGTAAGTGTATTTGTAAAAGTTGACTAAAAGAATGTAATTGACGGAAGTATTATCTTTTTTTTACTTTTTAGTATACCAGAAGTATAATAGAATCGTACATCAAATGCACGGAAAAATCGGAAGTGTCAAAGTCGTGGGAAGGGTGCGCAAAACTCACTTGTGATTCCGTGTCAGAACTATGCTGAATATCTTCTTTCGGAACTTTTCTACAGTGGAGTTGCCACGAAAGAGGTTGTCGCTACAAAGCCTTCAAAGGCGGCACACAAAAAGGATGAAATATTGGATTGCTTCTCGAAATCTCATTTGCTTCTCAGTATTCACGACAGCATCTTTAGCCAGTGTTTTAACGTCGATAAAGAAACAGCTTTCATTCAAGTCATTCCATATTGCATCAAAGGAAGCAGTTCTGTAGCCAATGATGGAGATTCCTACACGATCTTGGATATGGCCAAAGTAATCTTTCTGAACACACAACTACCGTCTGGGCAACTTCGTAGGGAATGGAGGTTCCTGTTTTCCACTAACTTGCACGGAGAAAGCTTTTCCAAACTCTTGGGTACAATTATTGATAAAGGTCCAACCCTCCTTGTTTTGAAAGAACATCGCGGTCGTGTGTTTGGAGCTTTTGCATCAAAGAGCTGGTCCCTTGGACCGAAATTCTATGGTTTGTACATAATTTTGTTGGCAAGAATTTTGGGGATGAAATAATTAGATTCATTAATCTAATACTGTATCTTCTCAACAGGTGACGAACAAAGCTTCTTGTTTCATCTCGATCCCAAGTTCGCTATTTACACAACTACCGGTTACAATTCCAACTTCCAGTATATGAATACTCAACAACAAACCTTGCCAAATGGACTTGTGAGTGCTCCTTAGAATGCCTATACCTATACAATCAGTAAAATAATAAGGTAAAACATTTTAAGAAAACCGGAATATGTGCGGAATAATTTGATTTAGGGAATGGGTGGAAAGTTTGGATACTTTGGCCTGTGGATCGACGCTGAATTTGGAAGAGGCAAAGGTGCTCCGACTTGTACAACATATTCATCGCCTCAACTTTCTACAGAAGAGGATTTCCTTATACATCATTTAGAGGTTTGGGGCTTAGGACCTGAGCCAGAAAAGGAAGATGTAAGTTTAGACCATATTTGAAAAATAAACAAACCTAAGTTGAAAATTTAAGCCAATTGAATTGTCGGGTTTTGCGTATTCAGGGGGAAGGAGACTCAAGAAGCTGCTTAGATAAGGATCCCGAAGCCAAAATGATGATGGAAATGTTAAATCGCGGAGGACATAGTGATGCCCATCGTGACAAGCCAAAGGATTAAAGTTGATCGTACATCAATCCAAACCCCATCATCAAAAATATCATTCCATAGTGAAAGGTGCGCAACACTCCATTAAAAGTGACGAATGGAAACTATTTTGAAAATTACGGTTGATACTGTTGATAGCGGTATGATAACGGGTAAGACTTACAAGGAGGGTTATTGAGCATGAATTCGAGTTCGTAACTAAAAATGTTATTTCTAGGGGGTTTCGGACCTGGAGAATTCAATAAAAACAAAATTAGCGTTGAATGGGCCCGCGCAAGCGCAGTACGCAATTTTCCGTTCTTGAGGTAATAGTATGAAAGTCTACGTAACTCGTTATTTACTGCCTTAATAAGCTACAAACACGATCAAAATAGCATTGAATTGCATAAAACACTAACATTAGTTAGTATCTTCATCTCTTTAAATGGATAATGATGTGATTATTGATGGGTGTCAAAAATTTTCAAAGTGAAAGTGGTAGCATATTTTGCGTGAAATGATCACTCATTAGACATATACTTATATGAAGTCCGATTTTGACTTCTCCTTCAGTTCTTCAGATATATGTTTGTTTTTTAAATGTAAGAAATGAAATTTTGAATCATGAAAAATCTTACTTTAGATTGATAATCGGCGATCTCAAATGCGTATGTACAAAATGCTCATGCAATTTCGAAGCAAAAAGTTTGCATTAGGTCTGCAATCAAAATTTCAACGAACATTAGTATTCACGTTAGTACCTACTGAAAGAAGTGAAAATACGAACTAACGTTAGTGTTTCATGGAATTCTGATCGTGTTTTTAGCTTGTAAAGGAAGTAAATCGCGATTTACATACAGTTATATAGTATTACCTCAAGAACGGAAAATTGCGTACTGCGCTTGCGCGGGTCCATTCAACGCTAATTTTGTTTTTATTGAATTCTCCAGGTCCGAAACCCCCCAGAAATAACATTTTTAGTGACGAACTCGAATTCATGCTCAATAACCCTATCCATAGTGAAAGGTGCGCAACACTCCATTAAAAGGGACGAATGGAAACTATTTTGAAAATTACGGTTGATACTGTTGATAGCGGTATGATAACGGGTAAGACTTAGTAATCGATGTATTATCATGCAATTCATTGGAAATCACAATGAGTGTCACGAATAATATTATTTTTTCCGTCTTCGTTTTGAATCTTACTTGTGATGTGTGTAAAATTACAAAAGTCTAATATTTGCGAAGAAAATCATGGCTGCTGTACTAAAAATGCGGTTTACTGACGGATGCTTTTAAGTATTGTGTATTTGTATCAAACCGCAAAAAAATGTTACCGATGGAAGCTACATACCACCAAACAATAGTATCAGCCAAGTAGCAGAAAGCTTCTATGTTTTGTACTAAATGTTCTAGTCAGGCAATGTTGATGGATTATATTTTAAATGTAAGGCAAGCATAGATTTTTTTGTTATCGTGATTGTTACAATGATTAGTGTGACGTATTTCCTGCGATCAACAAAATATTCTTGTATTTTTAGGGGACGCTAGATTTGTTAAAATGATGTATACGGTAAGTAAGTATGCTGTAAACCACATTTTTTATGTCAGTGCTGTAACTTAGTTCAAATTAGCTATGGCTTTTGATGCGGCGTAATTTAACGATAAACGAAAAAAAACACTCGAGTACGTATAATTAAATATATAATCTGTGTGAAACTGAAAAATACGCTTTCGTAACAGGAAATGTATAAACGTACGTTTAAATAACAATAGTCAATTTATTGTGTAAAATTAGAATAACTACAACCTGGTAAATAGTAGATGGATTACAGACTTCAATGATTGTTTGTCACCAGTACTTACTTTATGTAATAAACTGAGGATTTCATTTTTAAAGTCATAGGAGAAATGATTTGTTAAATTTCCTGCCTCACTTCCTCGTAATAGCATTGGCAATCAAGTAATCATACTAAAATAGGAAGCCCGCAATAATTCTAAGTTGGATTCAGTGGCTGGGTTGGCGAGCAATTTGTTAGCCCACCTCTAAAATACATACATACATACGACTAATCATACTATTAAGCAAGCAATATATTTCATTCATATTTAAATTTATTTAATTCATAAAATAATTTTATAAGACTTTTGATATAACATCATTTGCATACAATACAAAAGCAACATGAGAAAAAAGTTTGATGAATTTGAACCAGAAAGCGTCAACGACCAGAATAATTAACCTGTTCACCGAACCGTCTTTTCGCCATAGCGGAAATAAATTCACTATTATTGTAAAACAGGGGGCCAAGCCGGCGCTCTTGCGCCATCCATTTCAGTTCCCAAAGTATTGTCAGACCTCACACGGTGTTGTGATCCCCCGATTCTCGCACCACACTCATTGCATTTACTTTCTATCATAGCACCTATATTGTAGGTACACATATTACAGTTATTGATTATAATTAATGACACGTAAAACTGCTATTAAAGTCAAATACTAGTGAAGATACATACTTACCTCCGCAATCCCCAATCACATAAAAATGTCCATTGGGACACTAAATGAAAAATTTAAAAGTAACTCAAATTTGTACATGTCCCCTACACAATGCTAACATTGATGCGACGCAAATGAATTAACATTTTTCATGTTAAAGTTTCCAATATGTTGGTATGATTTCGCATTGAAAAGAACATTATGTATTTGGAAACAGACCTTAAACCAGTGTCCTTGACGCATTCCAAGAGCTTGCAAAATTTCCGTCTTCTCCCGCTCGGTTATTCCTAGTCCACTTTTCAGGAACTCGTCGAGTTCCTAAAACAAAATATATCAATGGTCAATATACCACCACATTTGTAAACGACAAAATTAAAGAGATATAAATTAGTCTTAATGTTTCGTACCCCCAACAATCGTAGGAAAGTTTCTTTGCGAATTTGATTCAACGGCAGCGTTGATACAATATACTTTTTAGCAGTTTTGTAAATATCGTACGCTTGCTTATTCTGTGGATTGCACGCAGGGATACAGCGGCGCATCTTTAACTGCTTCAAATAATCAATCCTGTCGAGTTCATTGTTGAAATCAGTTACTTCTTGGCGGCTTAATGGATGGCGCTCCATCATAAAGTTTAAGGTGTTTCGATAAGTAGCAACGACGATGGCAAACTGTGGTTCAATCAGTTTCCCTTCTCTTTTGAGTTTCAGAAGCTCATCTGCAGCTTTTTGAGCCGATTTCGAAATAAAGTCTAAGCTTCTCATGGAGTACTCGTCGATCTGAATCACAAACCCCCACAAGAAATCACACAGATTAGCTTTATTTTAAACATTACTCACAATATGCCGGTTTCGTTAGTCGAAAATGTGGTGTATATATTATACTTACCGTTTTGGGTCTGATGTTAGTTCTATTACCATCAACCACTTCATCAACTAAATAGTCCCGAATGTTGGCGTGAACTTGAGAGAAAATTCGTTCAACTGAGGAGTCTGAGCTAAGTTTTGTTATCCATTCATCCCGCATTTTTTCACTGTTCGCTTTATTTCCCAAAGAGCGCATTTTAACAGCAATGACATCTTTGTAGAATTGCCGTATTATGTTATTGAATCTCCTACAGTTCCTAATCGGAGTCTTGCACTGGGGACATTCTTTTGCTTTAATAACACCACTCCCATAGTTATTGAGGTACTGTCCTAATGCATCAGCTTCAAAAGTGTGTTCACAATCGACCAAATAGACAAACCTATGGATTAGAATAAAATTGATTAAATGTGTAGCAGTAGTAGACCATCCTTCGCTACCCATGCAATACTTTACCTCGCGCCTTCTTCATCTTCCGTGCCAAAAAAGATCTGCGTCAAGGTTTCATGATCACAGATTCGACATACTGGTGGACACGGCTCACCACAATACCCTACACATTCATGGCCGCATTTTAACTTTTTAGGACACGGTTCATTGCATGGCTCCCTGTTACATATTTCTCCACAAAGTTTGGTACACCTAGCATGGGGACATATCCAAGTGCACTTTTCCTGTACGTAATAATTATATACACCATTAAATAATTAATAAGTTGCTAACAATTTTAAAAAACATACCGAGTTTCGATAAATATATGATTACATTGATTACCTTGCACTCAGAACATGGTTCACCACATTTTTTCTTACATTGCGTATGTTCACATTTCATGAGACACGGCTTTTGACAGGGTGGACACACAGCAGAGCAAGGCACTTCACATCATACCACACGCAATTTCCAAATAGATAAATGTATATACGAAACAAAAGCGTTATAAAAATATATGCAATACCTATTATTATTACCTGTGTCCACACACTAACTGCTTGCCACATTGAGTTTGACATTTCATATGAATACGACCTTGAAAGCAAGCACTGCATGTTCCCAGGCACTGGTGATCGCAACCTCTACCTCCTGCCGGCGTAAACCTGTGGTCGCAAGGCCTTTGACAATATTTGGTCACTTCTTCAGCAGAAGCTAAACATATAAATGAAATGATCATACAACATTTCGGAGCCAAAAACCAATATATGACATAAAAATATCGTCTTATTTTTGATAAGCATATTTTTCTCACCATTGTCAACTCTGCAAGGAACGTTTGTATTTCGGTGACCGCAATTAGGAATAACTTTAGCTGGAACAAGTTCTTCACAATTTTGTTTAAGAGCCGGAGAACCGCAAAGAAGTGTTTGGTTATGGCCACAATCTGCCCTCTTAGTTACTAAAGCCTAAATATCATCGAACGAACAAATCTTTAGCAAAAAATAAAAAAAACAGAAGTTTGAAACAGGGTTGGAAGCTGGAAAATACGCTTGAATACCTGGCATGGCCCACACGGTTGAAAACAGAGGTTTGGACAAGTGTGGCCACACGAGAAAATGATTCGCTGACATTTCTCCAGACATTCGTATTGATTGACATCAACATAACATTCCAGTTTTACCTCATGACCACAAGGTAGGGTACGTAATATCATCTCTTTACATGGTGGGCACTCCGTGCAACATTTATGCTTACTTTGGCATCGATGGTCTTTATATAAAGAAATAAAACAATTAAAGTAGATGCAACATTTAACATTGTATTATATTATATGAAAATAATAAACCACATACTGTCTGCACATTCTCTGGAACATTCCTTTTTGCACTTGTAATGTCGATGATCTGGATCATCGTCTAAATGACAAATTCGCACACATTGATGACCACAATCCAGGCGGGTGGTGCATTTTCCTTTGCAAGACACTGGTTTGTCTTTCTCCGAACACCTTACTTGCACCTAGAAAATAAGTAGGTAGCGAGAAAATATGCAATTTGT
>JAHZNH010000971.1:0-10304 GCA_027744355.1 Tyrannoseira gladiata
TACGGACTAAACTTTACTTTTCGCGCCTGCTTAAGCCAAGGTAGACGAAGAACTCGATAGCAATTTCTTCTTCCAGAGAAACATTTTCCCTTTTTCGTTGCATTCTCTTCCCAAATAAACGCACACAACTAAACAACAAAGAGAAAGGGACTTTTTCCACACTACGGTATTTTGGCAATGGATGATGATGATGATACGAAAATGTCGGGATGGCATGCATGCATGGTGCTAATAATTAAGCCATGGTAAGGAAGTTAATGAACAAACTATCTGTTACCACTGCGTATTTTACAGCTTTTATGTTTTATGTTAGCAACGCAAATATTGATGATTTGGAATTTTAGCTGACAGATTTATAAATCTAATTCAATATACTTCCGAAAAGTGGAGAAATCTTGCAGTATTTTTTTACTATTAAACGTTTACACCCACAACTAAAGGGTCTTTTTGAAATCTTATTAAAGAAATTTTTAATACATATCCCCTCAGAAAAATACATATATTAAAAAAGGAGTAACTAGTATCAAAAGAATTTGTACAGCTACATAATAACCATGCCTTATTTTTTCGTGTGGAGTAGCTCCTTTCTTCTTGAATTATTTGCCATAAGTGAAAGCACGCATATTATGCATCAGACTCGATTTTCTCTAAAAAATTCTACGATTCATGACAAATTACAGGGATGACGACGACAATAAATAGGTAGATGTCATGTACGAACGATGAAGGAAAAATAGTTTTTCCCCTCAAGTTTCCTCCACATAATCCTCATCATCAATACAAATAATATCGTATCAGTTTGGCGTGGCTTGTTTGGCCCGGTTCGTTGTGCATATTTATACGCGTGTTCCCAACCAGTGAGGACATATTCACACGATATATGAGTCAACATTCAATATCATTAGTCTTTAGCAAAAAAAACGCTCTGACGTAGATAGACACATTCATAATATTTTCGTTGCAGCAGAAGCGGCAGTAAAAAGTAATTATTATTTATGGAAATATTTTTAATTGTCGGATACACACACATTTTTTTTCTCTCAAGCTAGTCACCCAGCACGCAAACCCATCAAAGGAAATCTATTGAGAGGGTATAGTGGTTCCGACTACCTATTCGTTCAGTGCGGTCATTGAGCGCTCAAAAAGCGCTTAATGATGTAGACATGCTTCATGAAAATACGAACTTTTACTCTGCCATCCCGTGTCCTATTCCTGCATAATTCCACTTTTGGAGAAAAAACATGCATGAAGATAATCATACATGTCATGTGTAATGTGTATGAATATGCTAGAGAAATTTAGTGCCACTACAGTATATAGGCACTGCTGAAAAAAACAGTCCAGCAAGAAAATGCCGGGGTGCCGACGAGACACGAGAAAGAATTGAAGGAAAGAGGAAAAAAATTGAGCGACAAAGTAGCTCCTTTTTCTTGGACTTTCCACTGGAAAAAATATAGCAGTTGAGAAAGGAGATAGTGGTAGCAGTAGTAATTCCTGGTTTCTTACCATCTATTCTCCTCAAGTCAACATTCCTTCGTCAAGCCAATCCAGCACTGCTATTACTCCTGCTACTACTTCTTCTTATTCTACAAGCTCGCCCAATCCAATTCACCACATGATTGCAATTGCTCTTGAATTTTTTGTAAAACCCGAACTGAGAAGGTCCATTCTCTGAAGCAAAAAAAAACTCCGAGGACAAGATCAAGCCGAAGGAATTACTACTGCAAGAAAGAGGAAGGCAACAAGCCTAAGAATATTGCCACGCCAATGCCGCACAAACTTTTTTTCTGAGGCAATGATATGGGGACAACACGATAAAATAAATGTTGAAACGTAGACCTACAAGCTACCTATTAACATTACAAGGTAATAGGAAAAATGTCCGAAAAAAATGTTTCTTTAGCGTGAGCCTATTTCCCATTCTTGCCTTCCCACAGCCACCACCACGGCTACTTCTGCTTTCTTTAGTGCGTGTGTGGATAATATTACAACGAGTAAAATAAATGCATGCATATTACCCTTTAACAATGCATGTGTAACAAAGAAGAGAGAAAAACGCTTTTTAAAGAGGGTTTCAAACTTGAAAGGGTTTCGCTGCTACCGAAGAGGACAAGAAAAGGTGTAGGAGAGAAAGCATGCCTTCAGAGAAATCGTAGTAAGTACAATACGGCATGGCTCCAGATTAATATAAGTTTTTAAGCCCTATGTAACATTTTTCTCCCTTTTCTTACTTTTTACTGCTGTTTTTGTAGGCCATTATAATCTACTAAAAAAATTTCGTTGTTGGGCTAGCTACCTTCTTTTTTGCTTGCATGTAAGAAAAGTATGCATGCAGTGGTTTGGTTTTTTCTGTAGTGCTACTGCTGCAAGAAAGAAAAGGGAAGAAAAATTGTCTTTTTTCACTTCCTCTCCACTATACATTTTTTGCCAGGACTAGGAGTCGTAGTGGATGGATGGATGGAGACTCGAGTGAGTGCAACACTAAAGTTTAAACATAGCGACAAAGGAACAATCTAAAGGATTCAGGACTTTTTTTTCTCGAGTACACTTGTGCATGCATTTTCCCCGTAAACCATGATAATAATAAGTATAGAATGTAGTAATCATATAATAACTAATAAAAACCTGGGAAAAGAATGAAAAAATAGACTGGGCTGCTGCCACTGCCGCTGTTTTTCTAGGTATTCCGTAATCGAATGGCACACACAAAAAACGAGTCCATGAGAGTGGTGGTGGAGTGGAGTCATACACACGTTATCATTATCATTTTATTTCCTTCATTTCGTATGTTATGTGCATCGAACTGTAATACGGATTGGTATTTTGCGTGAGAGCGCTACTCCGAGCAATGTAAGTGGAAGGCAGAATGAAAAAAGAAAGAATTCTTTCCTCCCAGTGGTGAGCGAGCGAGCGAGTGAGTGAGTGAGAAGGCAAATTGCTTGCCTTTCTCTCCAGCAGGAACGTTCATATGAAAGTTAGGAATGTCGTAACTCGTCCACGTTCTTGAAGAGAATGTGGAGAAGGAATACGGATATTCAGGGCTATGTCTGATCCAACTGCTGCATCCTGTCTTCACCACATACTGCAATCTCAAAATACTGAAGTTATCTGAGCCAAGAAGTGAACAGAATGAAAATATTTTTCTAAGCTGTGGGCCAGCAATATCAGCAGCAGCAGCAGCAGTAGTAGCAGCACTCCAGGAAATATGTGTATTTTTTGCTTAGAGTTTTGTCGGGCTGTTGCCTTTCGCTTGGTCTCGCCTGGTCTGCCTTCAACAACAATAGAGAGGCACAATGCAGTAGAGTTGAGCAAGAGCAAGCAAGCCCAAGCAACTTTTCCTTGGACGATGCGACTCGACCTGCCATGAGAACATGAGGTATTCTTTCAGGAGGAGAAAAGTTAGAAAATAGAGAGACAGTAAGAGAGAGATCGATGCTTTCTTCCATTTACTATTCTTTGGTGACCTCAACAATAGCCTATTGTTGTTCGATGCTGACCCAAGGCTGAGAGCGGAGGATACTCAATGATGATGATGATGATGATGATAACATCTTCATCCCTTGCATGGAAACCGGCCATCCCATTCAAAGCAATAATATGAAAGACACTTCAGGGTGGAATCGGCATGCCATGCTCCACTAAAGGGTAACATTATTATGAGCCACTCACTCACACTCACTCCATTCTAGTAGGGTTGCTCGAACTGTGTCAAAAAAAGTAAAATCGTCTTGGGCGCGGTTCTACCAACACCACTACCACCACCACCATTGCCATAGACCTCAGGAAGAGAAAAGCAGCAACAGTACTGCCGTTTTCACTGCTGATGGTGGTGCGATGCATTGTGAGACTCTCTGCCTGCTGTATTTCTCTCTGAGTCTAGGTTAGCGAAAATCCTGGAGAAAATACACGACGACTGACTATGCCATAAGTACACCAGCTTTTTTTGCTAATAATGTGTGCCGAGTTTTGTCCACTGTTCCCTTTCATCTGGCCGCTACCTTCCCCTCCTTTTCCTTTAATACCGTTTTAGATTTTCACAATGCTTTCACATTGCTGCTGCTGCTCCTCCTGCTTGCATGTATACATTCCCTAGGCATCCAGACCTACCTACATTTTGCCGTTGTTCCTCCAGAAATGAACATTTTAAAACCCTGGCCTGTTCTTTGGTCGGTTCGGTATACCTGCTCTTATAGTAAATCCATATTATACCTCGGTATGATGATGATATGATGGTAAGCTCAGCCACTGCTACATTTTTTTGTTCCCTTTCTTTCTCCAGAGTTTTTTTTACGATTCCTTAGCTCTAATACCAAAACACTTATAGTAAATGCTATTACTTTCTTTTCTTTACATGCCTCACATGCATCAAATACTATAGTTATTTTTCCTCCAGTGATCCAGCCAAGTATATCCAAATACATACATACATTCATACATCCATATTTTCATCATATATTCTTTATCATAGAGTATTGTGAATGTAGTGAAGGTATGTGCCCAAAATATGTACAGAAAGTTAGCACACATTCTTTCTCCCTACACTGCTGTGACTACACTGTGACCTCCCTTTGAGAATCCGCTGCTTATCCTCCACCAAAAAAAGTTTGCATTCACTTATTATTACTATTTCTTAACGAAAGTATAACCATTATTGTCACTAGGTTAAGAAGTAATACCATTTTTAAAATTTAATTTTTAGCAAAACAGTGTGGAAAGCAACAAACAATTTTTTCTAAAATATAAAAGGGGGACATTTAGGAAGAAAATAAAACTTTTTTCCTTACCTTCTTCCCTGGGTTCCATTTTCCGTGGATCGGATTGGATTGCAGCAAACGCAAACAAAGCAGCAAAAATATATCCCTGGTTCATCAGCAGTGAAAATAATAGTTTAAAATCTTTTGCATTGTTGCCGTTACTCTTATTGTTGATGCTAAGAGTTGAGTTTTTTCCCCTGCTCCTGTATTTGTGTTTGTGCTGTGCATTCCTCTACATTTGTCTTCAGTTGAACCAAATCCAGCAGCAACAGTGATACGGACGCATATGGGCATGATTTACAAGAAATGGATACTGTAATATGGAAAAAATCAAACGTAGTAAATAAATCAAGAGTTTGGTAAATTAAAAGGTGTGATTCCTCCTCACGCCGAAGAGCTGGAAATAATATCAATTCCACGAGCAAGAGCTTCCGCATTGAAAAAAAGTCAACTCAATCAAATCAAACAGAAAATATTACCGCAGCGCTGAGAAAGGCTTTTCATTATCACCAACGTGATATTTGTCGGTGTCCTATCATGTGTACTGATTGATGATTACCTCTGTCATAGCTAGGAGGTAGTTACCAGTGCGGATAGTAAGAGCGGTGTTCATCTGAAATTGCAATCACAATCAAAATCATCCATCAATCCACGGTTAATATGGTGCACGTACAAGAAACGGAGGTGACTCACGGAAAAGAATATGTGCTTTCAGTGTACCACCGGTCAGTCGATGCCCCTTGCTTCGTCGAAAGATCCTTCGTTAGTGTTCTGAAATACTAATATCCAGAATGAACATTGGTGCCCTGGTGATTGCGTTCTCCAGATCCGTGTCCTCCACCTCGTTTCATTCCCAGCAACAGCGTTTGAAAATGTCCAACTCGTCTTGGGGCTGGTGGTGGTACATGAAAGATGTGATGCCATACTCCCCGAAATTATGACGTGAACTTGATCCAGAGATTAGAACTGTTAATGATGAAGGAAATGAAATACACCGGGAGGAACACCAGATGATGACAGTTACATTTGTGACTCCTCAACTTCACTTACCCGAACAGATGACGATTAGAGAACTTTGCGAGTCCTTCCGGCTCAAAATACTGTAGATATAAAATACGATCTCGTGCTACTCAATAAAAATCCGGAATCTGAAAAATAAATCAAAGAGCACAGATGTACTTGTAGATTACTTACTCCCGATACTTCATGTCGATTTACTCAGAAAGATACAGACAAGATAGCCTATTTTTACGGTTACGCTAATTTCATCCTTTTAAAGTCAAGTTATTTGTCACTCCGTCAAAAACGTCACAAGTTTTTAAAGCTAGACTAACAACAAACAAACAAGAGTTTGCTTTACAAAGATTGTAGTCAAAATAAAACTCATCATATAATAATTGTAATTTCAAGTTGCTGCTCAGTTATCAACAAAGATATAGTCTTGATAAAGTATAATTATTATTATTATGAATCCACACACAAAACTATTTCTTTGAAAATAGACACATATAAATAATAGGAAAAATTTTTCAACGGTCCTGACGCTTCTTCTAAATTTCGGACAAGAAAACGCTTTTTATACGAAATCTTAGACGATCTTTAGGATTTTTCATTTTCTAAGGAGAAGGCAATCTGTCAATCAAAACCACCAGCTTTACTATTATACACTTTTTTAAGACCACAACAACAACATTGGAAATTGCAACCAAAAGCCAGTAAATAAGAATCGTCATTAAAAAGACTGTTCAATAGTGAATTTCAGTTCGCACAAACAAAAAGAAAGGAAAGGAGTCGAATCTTCTACCGAGTATCTTGTGTCGTCGTCACTTAATTTTCCGCTACAAATGATAATTAAATTGTGCTATCGTCGTATCAGATCAGTTCATTTTTTACTTTAGAGGAAACGTGAGGAATTCAATTGGACTTTGAAGTTTAATTTTTACAAGTTTTGCTACATATTCGTCCACTACAAACTTACTTAAAATTCATCAGAAATCAAAGCACTCGGAGTAAATTCAAAACATTGCTTAATTTTTTTCTGCTTGACTGCGCGCGCAGTAAAAAATTGGAAACCGTCGCGCAAGTCACTTTTTTACTTGTTCTTTGTCTTGCGTTGTGAAACAAAAAGTTTCTTTTCTTTTGCGCACGCGCCAACATTCAAAAGTAGACGGGATGCTCGTGGACTTTGTTTGAAGTTGTGTGGCAGTGAGAAAACGAAAAAAAACCTATTTGAGTCCGTCTTTTGAAAACGCTTTTTTACCTTGTATTTTCTACGCTGCTGTTTCGACCGTTTTGGTGACATGATATGCATTTAACGAAGACGATGCTTGGATTACTGTGACTGTGGCGCTACAGGCTGAAACGGAAGTGATCTTGTAATACAAGAGTTGATGGTGCTTTTGCAATAAAAAAAATTAGTAGTAATTTTTTAAAATAAGCGGTGGTATAAGCAACTAAAGTAGTACTCTTTGTTGGTGTTGCGTTGTCTGTGTTTTTTTTCGTATTGAAGAGACGACGCACGTGCTATTATTGTTATCAACAAAACAAAAACAAACCCTCAGGGCCTATTCATTATAATAACATATATAACGATACACATACACATTACATCGGAACTGGAGGAGTATTCGGAGGAGATCTGTAAAAGACATTCTTTTTTATCCTGTAAGTAACACATTTTCTACTCTCTGCTTTTAGATATTTGAATAATAATTCATAATTTCCAGTTTAACCTATTAACCATGCATAATTTATACTGCGACGGCTAGGCAAAATTTTGTGAGCACTTATCGTTCTCCCTGTCACATTTTCACCTATCCGGCAAACTAAATTGAAATAATGAAAGATGAGTGGTCATTGCTCTAGTGTAACAAAACTTTCAAGCTTTCAAAACATGATTCATCATTAGCAGACAGATCGATTTTTCAGCAGTGTTCCTCCTCCCTAAAAAATGCACTCTCATAAAGTAGGAACAAAGGCAAGTCACCACCACGCATAGCGTGAGCATGATCATTCATCATGATCAACATCCATCCACACAGCCTAAAGTCATGTTAATAGTCATCGAATTTGGTCATCGTCGTCCATCCATCCATTTCCACCAGGGATTGGATTATATAGCTTTAAAAGCAGTGAAATTTTGTGCTTGCTCGTGCTGCAGGCGAAGAAAAGTTAGGCCACAAAGAAACCACGAAAAACAACACCTAAGTACTAACTAGTACCAACTGCAAGAAGCGTGATCAAAAATGGGAATGGTTATGTTATGATCGAAACGTGCCTTTACTTGGCTCTCTTTAACAGTCTTCCTCCTTCCCAAAATTTCGTAGGTAATATTTATGCAGTCTCCTCGTGTGTAATAATAGTGGCGAATATGATATGACTCGGACTGTCTTTATTTCCTTCAATAAACATGCGCTCATAAGTAGAGTTCTCCTCATACGAACCCTATTATTGTGCCTGTATGGCAGTGAGCTAAAACCAAAACAAAAAAGGAACCATCTCACAATTTTCCCTAAATAAGTTTGCATTTTTGCGTGGATTTTCCACCGTCGCTTTATGTTTGTCTCCTTTTTTGAATAAGTCGCCCCACTCGAAATTGTTACTCGCTTTTTAAAAGGCAATCGAATCCATCCAATTCAATTCTATATGGAGGTTTCAAAAGGCCATAACGAACATGGGAAACACGAGTGGAATAAGTTGGAACTGCATGCGATATTTTGGCTGTTGGTAGTTAGATGCTGACTGGCGATAGCGATAAATACAACAAAAGAACTACCGTAAAACTCTCAATGATGGAAAAAGTCTATTTTCCTCGAGAACCGTTGATGGTGAAAGTTTGCTAAAAAAATAGCTTGCCGTTTTTTTAATCTCCACTAAAGTCTTTTAGAAATATGCCCGTCCATGGTGACCATGGACGACCATGGCATGGTCGTATCGTACCCATGGTTTTCTTTACATTTTGGCTGCATTTTAAAACAAGTTCATTGAGTCACCGAGTGAAAGAATAGCCGCGGCTTAAAAACGTGTTTAAAAAACTTTAAAATCCTCTTGAAATTAGTGAAATGTTGGTACTCAACCTTTAGCATAAAAAACTATTCATTGGGCTATAATTAGCAATTTTACGTTGCATATACATATATTCCCGTACTAAAATTATTTTAATCTCCACTAATGTCTTTTAGAAATATGCCCGTCCATGGTGACCATGGACGACCATGGCATGGTCGTATCGTACCCATGGTTTTCTTTACATTTTGGCTCCATTTTAAAACAAGTTCATTGAGTCACCGAGTGAAACAATAGCCGCGGCTTAAAAACGTGTTTAAAAAACTTTAAAATCCTCTTGAATTTAGTGAAATGTTGGAACTCAACCTTTAGCATAAAAAACTATTCATTGGGCTATAATTAGCAATTTTACGTTGCATATATATTCCCGTACTAAATACATAGTAGTTTGCCTAGGTTGCATGTACATGGGGTCTGGTGAATAGAGCAGAATGTCTGAACGTAGGTATTTTCCCTTTTTTGTAAGAGACAGAGGAATAGAAAGCTGCCTTTTTCTTCTTTGTATAACCAGTTAAGTTTTCTCTTTTGGCCAAATACATCAGTTGAGAAAATAAAAGCGGAGCCCGCTGCTACTGGGGAGGAAAGAAGGAGAGAAAGTATGTAAAATAAAATACATAATACGCTTTTTGGCTTTACATTTGCTAGCGCTATATGCGTGACTTGATATTGATCCAAAAAAGGAAAAAGAGTGAGTTCAGTTCACTTCAGTCTTTTTTTTCGCTGGAAATTTTTCTATTCTTTTGGTGGCGCATATATAGCAAAAAAAACTACCGTATTTGGTGGGGTTATACGGAGGAGGAAAAAAGAGAGAAGGGTTTGTTTGTGTGTGGTGTTTTGCTTTTCCTTATTGCAGCACTTACATATGGGGAACAACATGGCTTCAAGTGGCGATCATGAAGAAAGCATGATGATGATGATGACGATGATATGATGCTTGGCTTTAGTGGTTGGATGGCTGGCTGGCTGGAAGTGGTTAGTTGGTGGCTCTTAAACCATTTTCCAGGTCCATTCCTTACTTCAATGATGGCAAGGAGGAATGAAGAAGTTTTCCATTGGAATTCGAAAAGGCATGAATAAAAAGTCATAAATGTACACTCTAACCTTCATTTTTCATAAATTCAGGCAACTTTATGCTCATTGGAGAGGGATGATTCTCGTAAGGAACGGAAGTGAAAGATATAGCCATCCATTTCTGGGTGTAGATGAGTAGATAGTAGAAGTTGTACATTCCGATAGTAGTAGTAGTAGTATTTACTTCTTACTACTTGGGCCCGGTTTGAAGCATCATGTGGAGAGGGAGGAGGATACGCGTAAAGGATTATCTAATTGATGTCATTCCCGTCCGTTAATGTCATGTAAGCATGTAAAAAAAGAGGAGAAAATGCTTGACTGGGGGAAAATGTAGGTGTTAGTAGTGTTATGTTAGGTATTAGATGGTGGTGGGCTTGTTCCATCCCACTCAAACTTAACTGACTGAGGTGTGCA
>JAHZNH010000972.1:0-12522 GCA_027744355.1 Tyrannoseira gladiata
AATTTTATGGTACACTTATTTACAGATTAAGAAGAAGAAATAGAAAAATTAATTACGATTTAAGAATGAATCTAGTAGGGTAGGGCTGGGAAGGGTATGCAAATGCAGTAAATGTTGGTAAACAAATATAGATGTACCAGGAATATACAATTAAACGGAGAAAATAGTTAAAAGGTAAGGTAGCTACGACGGTGAAGGCAAGTGAAGAAGTTTAAGGAAGGTGATTGACCGAGTACACACGCCAAGCCAATCCTTCAGAAGTAAAGGAAATATGATAAACACTAGCGTTTTGGAACGACGAAATGTGTAAATAGCTTTTAGTAAAATTTCAGAAAACGGCGCAAAAGTATGTTTGGGGTAATGTGAGCCAATATAAACATTTTGAACGAATCGATCTATTTATTTTCCCTCACTACTATGATTACGAAAGGTCTGATTAAGAAATTTCGAAAGATGAGGAATAAATAAATAACTTGCATTTTCCGTAATAACCGAGAGTAAAATCTAAAATCTTCTCGAGATTGAGATCACGTCTCCTTGGTTTCATTTCATCTCATTGTAATTATCAACAACTGTGACCCAACATGATGTGGGATGTTTTTATATTATTCTTTGAACTACAATTCTATTGTTGACATGCGGTCTGGCGTGGCGAGGCTCGGCTGAGTGAACNCACATCCACTTTGAACTACAATTCTATTGTTGAGATGCGGTCTGGCGTGGCGAGGCTCGGCTGAGTGAACGGGAAAGAACAGAGTGCTGGAATGGACTGCGTGAGGTGAAATGATGCAATTTTCGGAGGGAAACAGGGCGAAGAAAAGTGGGAAAATGGGTGGTTCTTGCAGGCTTGTAGTTGTTTTGCAATAAAATAAGACGAGGCTTGACTCTTTGGCGTTTCCCATTCAAACACAAATGAAAATCAACCAAGCTTGTCCGAGTTCTGGAATGGGTTGGAAAGTTTCTTTTGCGTTGCAGCAGGTGTGACACATTCATAAAATGGTGGTGGGACAATTTCATAAGAAAATGAAAGAATTCTTTTGGATTGGATGTGGGCGCACTTGTAAAACTCTCCCCACAAATAATGATGCGGCGTGGAGTAGTTTGGTATGCATTTGTTTGCACCAGAAATATTAGCTAAAACCAAGTGAAAACTTTGTGCACGACTCAAGCATATGTTTCTACTGCACAAAATCAATGTGTAAACAAATGCCTTTTGCTCTGTGGTTATATTTTAGTTCCGGTTTTTATTATTCGCAGTAACGACGCAAAGAGAACCAATTACAGTCATTTGAGATTGTGACTTTCGTGAATTTTCAGGTCATATGTTCAAATCCCAACTCTGGTATATTTTTTCTGGCAAGTATATGGCGATATATGACTTGTGTAAGAATTACTTTTGTTTTACTCCTACAACTTCTTCGGCTTCGGCTTCGACAAAATTTATTTCATGTCAACATGGATTTCATGGTTTGAAAACGTGACATCCTGATCTTCATTAATTAAAAATAAATTATTCAACACGGTGATATTGATATACGCAACTAACCCACCACAAAACCTTTGAATAACATTTTGTCGGATGTCAGTACAAAAATGAACTATGGACGCTACGACGCTAGTAACCTTAATTTGGGTCAAACATAATCTTGAAAGAGCATCATATAAAAAAAAAACATTTTTACAAATACAAAATTTTGGTGACTTATAGAATTGCAACATGCGAATTAAATGGTGTAAAAATCATAAATGCTTTATGATGCTCATTTGAGGTAATTAAGTTTTAATTGTCGTTAACATGATGATGGAAACATGCAAATGCACAGGTTACCATGAATATTTCGACCCATCAATTTTTCTTGGCCCAGAGTAAAATTTTTAGCACCGTTATAGCATTGGAATCCTTTGCGTTGATAGGTTACCAAGAGTGCTTGCCACGAAGCCGAAAGTTCATTTGGGGACATTAAAGATTGCGCAAAACAGCAAAAATTTGGATTTTGAAAATTTCAATTCAAGCTTCTACTTTTGATTGCATATATGCACTCGTGTAAATATAAGACGAAAAGTTTGAGTCAGATATCGAAATACTTTATGGTCGTTTTTAGCTACACACCTTGCATCTCTTTAAATACACAGAAGCGCTCTGCAGAGGAGCTGCTGACACCGGTATATAGCCCATAATGCCTGTAAAAAATTCTTATACCATCGCCCCAGTAACAAGCGGTAGGCAAGTTGGCTGAGCAAAACAAAGCCAAGCTGTGGAGAGCAGAGCAGAAAAGCAACAAAGACTCTTTGTTTTGCTCAGCCAACTTGCATACCGCTTGTTACTGGGGCGATGGTATAAGAATTTTTACATGTATAATGGGCTATATACCGGTGTCAGCAGCTCCTCTGGCGCTCTGCCTTAGGTATCGATGATAATAAGAAAGGGCTTAGGTTGCGTTAGTCCCATTTTACTTATTTAAAATTGTGAACATAATTGAATTTGAACATGCCCGTTCAGCGAAGCTGTGTTACACTTGTCTAAGCAAAGGGCATAGCAAAACGGTCAGCATAATGTTGGATGCAACCAAACAATAATACAAACAACAAAATTACATGAAATAAATTTGGTCGAAATCGGCTGATTTTTTTACGTATGTTGTACAAAATGTCATAAATCGTCATGTGCTTGCCAAATTTGTAATCCAAACTTGTAACCTGTTGAGATTTTACGAAAGTCGCTACTGCAAATGGTTTTCTTTACGTCGTTACTACGACAAATTAAAACCGGAACTAAAATATAACCACAGAGCATAAGGCATTTGTTTACACATTGATTTTGTGCAGTAGAAACATATGCTTGAGTCGTGCACAAAGTTTTCACTTGGTTTTAGCTAATATTTCTAGTACAAACAAAAGCATATCAAGCTACTGCACGCCGCATCATTATTTGTGGGGAGAGTTGTACAAGTGCGCCCACGTCCAGTTCAAAGAATAATATAAAAACATCCCACATCATGTTGGGTCACAGTTGTTGATAATTACAATGAGATGAAATGAAACCAAGGAGACGTGATCTCAATCTCGAGAAGATTTTAGATTTTACTCTTGGTTATTACGGAAAATGCAAGTTATTTACTTATTTCGCATCTTTCGAAAGTGCAGACTTTTCTTAATCATAGTAGTGAGGGGAAAAAATAGATAAACACGTTAAAATATTTATATTGGCTCACATTACCCCAAACATACTTTTGCGCCGTTTATTTCTGAAATTTTATTAAANCAGTGAATGCAAGTTATTTACTTATTTCGCATCTTTCGAAAGTGCAGACTTTTCTTAATCATAGTAGTGAGGGGAAAAAATAGATAAACACGTTAAAATATTTATATTGGCTCACATTACCCCAAACATACTTTTGCGCCGTTTATTTCTGAAATTTTATTAAAGCTATTTATTTACACATTTCTTCGTTTCAAAACGCTAGTGTTTATCATATTTCCTTTACTTCTGAAGGATTGGCTTGGCGTGTGTTCTCGGTCAATCACCTTTCTTAAACTTCTTCACTTGCATTCACTGTCGTAGCTACCTTTCCTTTTAACTATTTTCTCCGTTTAATTGTATATTCCTGGTACATCTATATTTGTTTACCAACATTTACTGCATTCGCATACCCTTCCCAGCCCTACCCTACTAGATTCATTCTTAAATCGTAATTAATTTTTCTATTTCTTCTTCTTAATCTGTAAATAAGTGTACCATAAAATTACTGTATATTTGTGCCATATATATGTTTACATTCTATGTAATTAACACAATCTCAAAAAGGAGTAACCATTCTTCAGGAAACTATTCTCATAGGCCATTTTCCGTGTACATGTTTCTATGTAAAAATGTCTAGGTTGTAGGTTTTTTCAGTTTTTAGTTCTTTGCAAAAGAAAACTTTTCAAAACTTGCGCTCTATTCTATAAATTCGTATCATAATTAAATGTGTATTATTATACTTCTCGTGTCTTTTTTTTCTTTCCTGTGCAAATTTTTTTCAAGAAATTTCTTTCACGAAGACTTTTTCTTCTATAAAGATCCTATAATGATGAGATAACGCTGACCGCTTTTCTTTTTATTTGTTTTGGTGTCTCTTGCTGCACCCTTGTACTTTCAACGTATATAAATGAAAACAGCAACTGATGAACAAGGAGCGGCATTGGCGTTGAAGGATAAGGATGAGTCACAACTCACCGAAGATGAGAAGATTGCTATTCAAGGTAAGCCGTAAAAAACATAAAGAATAGTAAAATTTAATTTGATTGAATTCGCATACTGGAAATTTTTACTGGAAGTGTGTAAGTCAGATCCCGTTATTGGAGTACATAAATAAGTGCCCGTGGAATTTACTGGTAAAAAATTCAACAACTGTTTAATTTTTTTGTTAAAAGGGTTACCCAAATTAGGTGATGGTGATAGATGCCAAATCCGTGTGCACGAGAGCAAGGAATTCAAGGTGAAGAAATATCATTAGTTTGTCCAAAAATCTATAATTCCTATTCCCTGTTCCTATAGGCAAACTTCCGTGCTGGTCGTATATAACAGGAATCAACTGATACACCATATGTGCATATCAATAAACTTTGTTTCAGGAATTAAATTTTTTATCAATTTATTTTGAATAGAACACCGTTGACAAGCTGCTGCAACGTGCAAACGCTTCCCTTCATGTTGGAACTTCCTCATGGAAGGAGCAGTTCATCGAGGCTATCACCGTCAGCGCTGGTATGTAAACATCAATCTTCTTCAACTTCTTGCGCGGAGAATTAATAATTATTATTATGGTTTAGCTCATTAAAATTTTTTGTCATGACGATAAGATTAATTTTGTAAAACATGATTTTTTTGTTTACGAAACATGTTTCCCGAATTAAACCCAAATCTTTCGTGGCAATCCTAATATATCTGTTTCATAATTCAGGTGACGATGATGAAGGTGGCGACGAGGAAGAAGAGGGTGAAGGCGAGGAAAAAGTGCCAAGCTGTGGAGACTACGTCATGCATTTCTTGACCATCTTCTGGAAAATCATCTTCGCTTGTGTACCTCCCACAGGTAAAAAACTTCATCTCCAATTCGGGCTTGCTTTGCTCTCGCTCTTCTCACTATCTAGCTCACTTTGACTTCGGCTCACTATCAAGCCAAAACACATTAACATCGCCTCGTACCGTATCTTCATCGTCATGGACTAGCCAAAGCAGAGCAGTGAGTCGAGCAGCGAGTTTTTGCAAGCAAGCCCTAAATTTTATTTAGAATCTCTTCTATAAATAAAATTACATTTTATTAGCACCAGGGAAAAAAGAGAGGAATCATCCTGCGTTACAGTGTGCCGTGCCGTCTTTCTTTCTTTTTTATTTCAAAAGACACAAATTCTCCTTCCTCTTAATTTTAGACAGAACACGAGGTAAAAATAGATTGGAGGTGGTTTCCTTCCCTTTCGTTGGCGGAGGAGACAGAACAAAAATTCTCTGTTTTATAATCCGGTGGCAATTGGCAATAGCCACATCCAAAATCTCGATCTCCATTCCAATCCACGCTACAATTTTTTAGCTAGCTATAATTCAATTCACTCCTATGCAAAAATGCATGATATGATCAAATATGAGGATGATAATGTTGATGATATAAACCATTTCTTTTATTTTGTCACAGCGAAAAAAAACGATTTCTACAATTTTATGTTCATGGGATTGTATGTAATTATTATTCTGTCTCTTGGCGTATGTGCCTGTATCACACACAGACATTGCAAATGGATACGTAGCGTTCGTGGTCTCGATTCTTGGTATTGGCGTTCTTACCGCTGTTATCGGCGATCTTGCCTCACATTTGGGCTGTACTGTTGGGCTCAAAGATTCTGTCACAGCCATTGCGTTTGTAGCTCTGGGAACTAGTATTCCAGGTAAAAAAAAATTCGCAAACTCGCGAACTCCCACCTTATTAGCTTTCCTTCGATCAGCTCCTTCAGCTGTGCAGTCTCTTTGAAAATTCTTTTTTTATAAACGTTGAAAATAATTTCTTTTCTCCTGAATGCAATGCAATACCGAGTTAAAAATGAATGAAATACCCCGTTTTTTCCCGCCTTATCGTTTTGCTGTTCTTAATCGTATCGTAATTAAAAGCGGTGGAAGAGATCCATATTTAAAATCTCTCTTAATTTTTGTTTACCTTATTGATTTGATAACCTTTTCAACGAGATAAATGCATATTTTCGAGTCGTTAAGTTGAAAATTTTACGAGCCCGTTTCCATTGAATGATGTAATTCTTCTATTGTACATACATTTATCAGGCAGTTCGTATAAGAGAGAAAGAAATCCTTTGTTTTCTGTAAATGTTGGATCTCATTGAATGATTTTTGTACCAGTGACCCTAACAAAAACAGCATCTTTTGTTTTATACAGTACTTACAAGTTACATAAACAAATTTTTTCTACTTATTTTCAACAACTCGATTTGATTTTTTTTCGTAAAACAGCACTTGCCCTTATTTTAAGAAGTAAACGATTGATTCAGTTTAATCACTAAAACTCACACTCACTCTTACTATTATTAATTAGACTTGAATTTTATTATGGGGTATCATGGTACTTGTATTGATGTGTATATGAATTTTTTCGGGCACCTCTACAACCGTATTCTCAACTGTTTATTTATGCGCCTGAAAAGAACAGGAAATTTGCAATCGTTTACGTCGACTTTTTAGTTTGCTGTTTTCCCAATCTTGAAAAATTGCGATAATAATTAATTTAAGAGTAAAATATATATTGGTTTATAACACCTTAGTATCTATATTATTTATGTATTTAGCGTATCACTAAATAGACTTCAATTTTATTGAAATACGTATTCCACACAGAGGCCAAGCCAAGCAGAATATAAACTAAGATATTTATCATTACATATAGAGTAAAGTTGGAGTAGACCCACAAGTTGATATTAAGTTATCGTTGGATTTTATACATAAATCAAATGTCCAATGCCAACAAAAAAAGCGTAAAGGGAAAGCGGCACATCACATCAACGTCTATAGTAACCGAACGCCATTGGTGTACAGGATGATCAGGTTGCAGGCGAGGATATTAAAATTAGTTGGAAAATAATCATAAAAAATCAGTAATCAAAATTGTGGAATGTGTTGCTATGCTTCAGATATAATGGATGGTTATGTAACGTTCGTCATTTCAATCTTCATGATTGGTTGCCTAACTGCGGTCATCGGAGACTTAGCATCCCATCTGGGTTGCACTGTCGGCCTCAGAGATACGGTCACAGCTATTGCCTTCGTGGCTTTGGGTACAAGTGTCCCAGGTAAAGAATCATCGGTTCTCGCAGGGAACAAACTCTCAAGCTAGACATAAATAGACTAGCATTTTTATTGGTAGGACTCAAGCGAGGTGTGATCTTGTTTTAATTTTATTGTGTCGCCAAAACATTTTTATATTCATAGTTTAGCTGATAGAGTATAGGAATTTTCTTTATTTAAACTTTGTCTTATTGTTTTGTCCAGCAGCAAACGCAATTAGTGCGGAGAGATGGCAGAAAGTAGATTTTAATCATAACAAGTTGTAGTCGCACAAAACTAGTTCTTTCTTATTATTAATGATGGAACAAAGCGAGAACGACCATTGTTCACTGCTTCTGTAGTAAAAAACAAAGTCGCAAATTGCCAGTGAAGCTGCAACAATAACAATAATAATAACCTCAGCAAGTGGAGTGAGAAGAAGTGATGAAAAAGCAACTTGAATTTCAAAGGACCAAGTTGTAATGGAATACAATATAGAATGTAATCCTGATAGTCACTTTTATCTACTTAATATCCCCCTTTTGTGACGATGATCCATGAATGAGTAGAGAAATTGCACAATGTAGTGTTGATTGCCCCAGGCTTCAGTAGACTTAGAGGATTTAGTAGCACGACCCAATTCGCCCCATAAAAATGATGCGTCGTTGGATTTGCTACGGTGCGTACAATAAACTATCAAAATTGTTATGGAAAAATAATGGGAAATGCATATTTAATTTTAGAAAATCCATTTTCATTCTCAATGGTTAAAACAAGTTTTATTTGGGAAATTTAAAATTGCTCCAACAACTAGTATTTGGGCTCCTCGAATCTTTCAAAACTTGCTTTATCTTTCTGGTGAAAGTTTTAAACGTTACTCGGCTTTAGCCTGAATATTGTACGCACCAACACAAAGTTTCACCGACCACATTTTGCGCGGCGGAGATTAGACGAACTAGAATAGAGATGAATGTCCCAGTTTTTGTTCACTTTCGAGTTTATTACCTTCTCTCTATTATTCTCTGCCCACGTATGTTCATGATCATTCCATTTTATTTTTGAAAGCACATGCATAGATTGCAAGTCTAATTAAATTAAGTCTATCTCTTTTAGAGTGGTATTATTCGTAGCGCCACAATTTATTTATATTTCCTAGTGCTCATCACCCGATGAAGGTAATATTGGCATGAGTGATGATTGAACTGACATCTGTAAACACTTCTTCTGTTTCATTAAATTAAGTAGACTTTTAGTTTGAGAATGCTAGTCTAGTAGGCTTGATCGATAAAGTTAGTTAGTATAAGGGGATTAGCTCTTGCTATTTTTAATACATTTTTTTCCATTATTTTCTCCATGAAGAGCACTCTCATTCTCTAATTCCCCTCGTGGCTTGTTTATGGAAGGACAAGTGAGTCAGACCAACCTGTACCTGTACTACGTATAGTATTGGGAAAAGACTGTATTGTTATTAGTACTTCAAGGACTCTGTACTTTTTTTACCTACCACCTCCCACTCTACACTTTAACCATTTTTACTCTCAGTGTTTACCCTATGTAGTCTTGTTATCATCATTTTCTCCATCACATCACCATCACCATTATTTTTTTATGGAACCACTTAAAGCCACAAAAATACTGCGCGGTGCCCACTTCCGCTTCCCTCTCCACATCAGCCCATTATCAACTTTTTTTTTGATAATGTAAACAACTTCAAAATAAATGGTGGCTTTGGGAGGTGATGTGATGATGATTATGGTGCTTCAGAGAATAATGCTGATGATAAGAAGATGATTCTTCCTCCTCCTCACGAAATGATAGCAGATGCCATACAAAAAGGCTTCTGCTACAGCTACAAAAGTAGAACCGACTTTCCCCTTTTCCTGTAGAGCACGGGAGCCATAATCTTTACTTTTTAATGGCCGTTGAGCATCCAACCGACGGAACAGATTTAGGGAAAAGTGAAGATTACGTTGAAAATCATGTATCGTTTCTATGACATATTTGAATTTTTCTTTGCAAGTAGAAGTGGAAACCTTGTTCAAAAATGTTCAGGAACGATATTCAAATCCGTCCGAGTCCTATTTTCTGAGTACGATTTCCCTGTAAATCGCCGTCCATTTGATACTAAAATGTTAGTTGCTCTTATCAGTAGCGTTTCCTCCGAAATTGTATGCATGTCCCATCAATGTACCTCCACTTTCCACGTTCACGTTCCACATCTCCAAAAATGAGATCTTTACCTTGCATTCCATGCTAATATTCCATTCCACTTCATGATCATGACTGAACGATGAAACGCTTAAATGAAGGACATCATGATCACCACATTTAGTTTGAGTACTTTCTCTGTAGGATTTAGTGAAAAAATGCACGCTCTAACTTGTGGGGGGACGCCCTCGTCTATCATTAACTTAAAATCATACCCAGACAATTGAAAACTGCAACCATCACTCAATAAACTTCAAGCTTCACGATGAAATGACTGTAACAAAACATCAACTAAAACCCACTCAATTCACCAAACTAATTGGTAAATATCCTCACGAAACTACCGATTTACAATATATGTATGTATATATGCAACAATACTGGTCGACAGACGGATGAACTCGAACTAAACGACCTCCAGAGATTTTTAACAGAGACACGAATCTAGTCACTCTTTCTAACGCTTCAAAGTCTCCATAATCCTGCAACACAATCAATAGATCGAAATCACAATAAAAACTTAATCAAATTTACTGGACCTGAAATCTCCCTAGTCGCATCAAAGTCGGCATGATGTTGGCATGAGAAATTGTGTGCTAAATTCCCAAACTACAAAAAATTATTTGATAAATGTTTTCATTGCTGATGTGTTCTACCCTGATAATAAATCTCTAATTTTATACGTAATATATTGGAAAGATTTTATCAAAGGTTTTTAAATGTGCCCTGGCCTGTGTGTGATGTGTATTTATGTAAATACTTAACTCCAAAAAATTCAGAGCTTGCATGATCCAAAACAATTAAAATTTTCTATGCATTTTGTGTTCCCTTTTCCGCTTTCAAAATGCCTATCTTGAGCTTGATATTTTGTTTTCGTTTTTCTGGATAGAGCATCGCATAACAAAATTTGTGTTCTGTGGTGCTCATTAGAAAATAATTGAATGACATATTCAGTTCACTCAAGCAATGGGAATTAAGTACCCATATTTTCTCTTTATGTTTTTGATATCGTTTAATTGAAATATCAAAATGTTTGAAATACAATATTAATCTTGATAATATCCAAAAAAAGAACGCTTGAGTGAATTGATCATGATGCTGTTGAATGAATTTCCTTCGAAATTATTTTTTTAAAAGCTCACATGAGTACATGATGATTAACATGAAGGATCTCACCGGTTGTGTTGATCGCCCTGGATACATCTGTGGCAAGTTCAATGTCGACCCCGGAAGGTTAGAATTTTCAAAAAAAAAATCAACAAGCGTTGCATTCAAGCCAAAATAATTTCTCCAATCTCCATCATTCAATCTTTGATTCTAGCTTGGGATACTCTGTCTTCTTGTTCTGTTCATGCGCCGCTGTGGCAATCATCGTAATGTTGATAAGACGGCTTCCCCAGTGTGGAGGTGGAGAGCTTGGTGGGCCACCAAAGTTCAAGTATCCCACTAGCATACTCTTCTTCTGCCTCTGGCTTTTCTACGTGACCATGTCCTCCCTCGAGGCATACGGCGTTGTCCAAGGCTTCTAAACTCTCCAATATCCGACGTAAATTTTTCCCGATAAGAAAAAGTTATTCAAATATACTTAACTTTTACTACTTAAATACTTAACGGACAAATTTATTTTAAAGTGTTTCTAAAAAATCCAGAAAAATAATTACTGTACGCATTACACACACTGTACATTTTTAATTTTATTTATTATCTCCTCCCACTAAAAAAAGTGTTTTAGATGCTTAGGCAATAGAAATTATTGTTGTTACGGTAAATTATTGTTCATATGTTATGTGCATGTGTTTAAAAAATTGTTCGTCGTATTCGTACAATCTAATAATTACACAACAAGAACACAATGCAATTTACCCTGAAGAAGCTCACCTCCTTCCTCATCGCAAATTCATTATTTCTTTCGAGATCGGAAAAAATATATTGAGTCCTGTACACAACATAGAGGAACTGTTCTAATGCGTATATCTATATTTTCTCTCCGAGCATGTCATTATGCTCTATTAGCTGTTTTGAAGCGAGACAAAAACTTTTTTGTAAAGGAAAGTAATGAAATATATCTAGATGTCGTCAATCGTCAATTTTTCCATCCAAACAGCATTGCTACTACTCAGGTAATTAAAATACTTAATTTATGATAAAAAAAATCTTCAATGGTTGGAAGTACAAAATGTTCTTATGTTTGTTATGTCAAATTTCAGGCTTGCTGTTGAGATTCTTGCGTCGTTGCTACTACTACTTAACTTTGATCCGTATACACATGTGGGAATGTACACAACATAGAGGAACTGTTCTAATGCGTATATCTATATTTTCTCTCCGAGCATGTCATTATGCTCTATTAGCTGTTTTGAAGCGAGACAAAAACTTTTTTGTAAAGTAATGAAATATATCTAGATGTCGTCAATCGTCAATTTTTCCATCCAAACAGCATTGCTACTACTCAGGTAATTGAAATAATTTATGATAAAAAAATCTTCCATGGAAGTACAAATGTTCTTATGTTTGTTATGTCAAATTTCAGGCTTGCTGTTGAGATTCTTGCGTCGTTGCTACTACTACTTAACTTTGATCCGTATACACATGTGGGAACTCCTCTCTGGGACGAAGTCAACCGTTGTTGCCATTTATAAAAAAATATATTTATAAAAAAGTCAATTAGGAACAGAGTTTATAAGGAACACTTTTTTTCTTTTTTTGCAAGTTGAAACGGCTCAACTCGTACATTTCATTAGAGTTAGTTGTAACAATTTTATTTATAAAGTACTTAATTTAAAGAGAACCGATAATGTAATGTTAAATTATCAGTTATCGTTTGTGAATACTTCTCTATAACTATATATTAGGCATGATCTTAGATAGATTTGCATTCGACATCCACATATATAATCGTAAGCGTGCGTGATTGGTTGTGGCTGCAATTTCGGCTACCATTTCGAGTTGTAATCTGCTACAGTGAAATAGATTAAGGAGAAAGCTAAAAAAATATATCAATGAAAGAATAT
>JAHZNH010000975.1:0-26890 GCA_027744355.1 Tyrannoseira gladiata
TAAAAAAACCTCACATAATTTTTTTTATCTTGCTCCCACAGGGCTCCCTCCTCGGCCTTGATTATGAAGACAGACTTCTCAGACTGGAATCTGACAAGGATACACTTCACCTCCATGTTTCGGTGAGAATGGAACAAAATCCTGGAAAAAAAAATCCATAAATTCCCAAAATACTTTCATGACTTATTTGCTGTTCCCTCCGTTCCAGGTGCTCTCGGACCAGATTGAGGCTCAGACCTCGAAGATCCATGACCTTGAGAAGATGTGAGTGGAGCATGAAATCTTTTAATTAAAAAATTAAATTTTTGATATTGATTTCGGGGAGTGGATCATCCTCCCACCATCCCCAACCCCATCCTCATCATTTTTCAATTTTCCTGGAGAGTGTATCTATCATCTCTGAAGAGAAAGTTGTAAAACTAAAACTTGATTTTTTTTGTTTTAGGTTGGACGACAAGAAAAATGTGCTGGAGTCCACTGAGGAGCAGCTGCAGCGGGTAAGATTCATAAATCATTTATTGGGAGAATCGATCACGCTCACGATCGTTCTCAAGTTTTGCTTTCAAGTTTCCCTTGTAGACTTTTACGCTTACCTAAGCTTTCCCCCTTCTCACGAGTTTCATATCTTTGTTGGAGAAGTAATACTAGTGCAAAGTATTGTCAGTGGAAGAAATATTTGAGCCTGAGAGCCAAATTTTTTTTGTCGCCAATCGGAATGAAATTAACCCCAGAATATGTATTTGAGGTCGCTGATTAAGAATCCGAAGTTAACTCAAATTTTGAAACCGCCAGTTTCCCGCAGTTTGAAAAAAAACAGCGGATTTCTGGGGGATATTGAGACAGGAATTACGAATTGCGGGAAACTGGCGGCCTAAAAATTTAAGTTAACTTAGGATTCTTAATCAGCGACCTCAAATACATATTCTAGTGTTAATTTCACTCCTATTGGCGGCAAAAAAAATTTGGCTCTCAGGCTCAAATATTTCTTCCATTGACAATACTATAACATGACATGAGTATTTTCGTTATGGAATGATCCCATCTAAACATTGAGTTTCTTACCTTCCCGAGCAAATTTTCCGGGTAGTAAAGCCTTCCCTGTGAAAAAGAAATCGCGTTCTGTTCTGTAGACTCGCTTTTTCCCTGTAGGCCCAAATCTGAGCCAATTCATTTCCCGTTGGTCCGGTGGTGGTGTTGGTTCTTACTTTATTGTATTGGTTCTGGGTTTGAGACATTTATGCTTTCTGGAGGAAATTGATGATGATTGCACGCAACAACTAAGTACTCACTAGATAGATAGAAAAATCGCGAAGCTTTAGAGAGTAATAGAGGATCTTTCTATTTTTTTCTGCTTGTTTTTTTTGGGAATGATGCTCTTCTCCTCCTTCTTCTTCATCTTCCATCAAAATCATCATCAGATATTTGCGGACTCTTTTCATAACTTCAGAATATTGAGCTGAAGCAGGGGAAATCTACTGGGGATTTAAGCTTCATTGATTCCTCGGGGATGGGACCACCTAATGGATCATCACTATCATCTAGTCGTGTGTGGGATAAGCCCCCAATAGGGCCGGAGAGAGCGGCGTCCCCAGCTCACTCGATTTCCGTGGACCCTTCATCCAGATCGAGATTGGGGAGCTCGGGAAGTGAACATCAACACCCGCCGCCACCGCAGAGAACAAGGGTGAGCTATTTACTAGAAGTATTATATTCTATAGGCTTAAAATCTAGAACCATTAGGCCAATAAAAGGATCCTATGCTCCCCCTTCAAGCTATAGCAGTCGGACCATTTTTTTGCGAAAAGATGTCCGAAAATGTTTATCTTGGCAGGAAAAGCATCTCAAAAGCTAATCAAATCATTCAAGCCTTCCCCGTCTATTTTGATACGTTTTGGTTAGAACCAAACAATGAAATCCCTCTTCTTTCTTTTTCCTCACGGGTAACTGGGAACGTGACTTGTGCATGGAGGGAAAACAAAGTCTATGATAACGGTCCGACATCCGACGCGATAAAAGACATCAAGCAGTAAATTCAAAAGTTGTAATACTTTTACTTGTACCGTACCACGATCCCCGATTCAATTGAAATTTCTCTTTGAGGAACGATACGAACTTATTTTTTTTGCAAGGAGTTCAATTCAATGGGAAGGAGGAAGGGGGCAATGTGGGACGTGCCCAATCTTTTTTGATTACTTTCGACGTAATCATCCAATCTGCCTAGGGAGCACTCCCAAATAAATACTTTTATTCCATATCATTCCGCATACCTGAAAATTAGAGATGGGAGGGAGCATAAAAGACTCTAAAATAACAATGCTAATTTGACGTGTTGCAGACACCACCAGCGAATGCCTACAGACGAGTTGATCAATCCGCGTTCTTTGGCACAATTCCAAGGAGGTCACCGCACTCGTCCGCCGCACTGGGTGCCAACAACACCCAAGCCTTCAACGGGAATCTCCTCGGAGGAGGTGGTGGTGGTGGTACGAGTATTACCGGTGGTGTTGGTGGTGGACATCTCATCCTGGATGGACACGGGAAATCCGCTCACTCCCAGGGGAAGCAGAACTCCCTCTCCAGTGGGAACATCCACGCGATCACGAGCTTCAATAACGGTAATTATACCCGATAATTATGGGGCGCATGGATTTAATTTCTCATCTTTGTGATTTGATGGAAAGGATCGGATGAATGAGTACTTGTGAATTGACTTGATAAATGCATGATCCCGATTCAATCTCTTTGTTTCTGATCCGCATCATAAAAATTTGCTGGTGTTTTTTGGGGTTGGTGGGGAGCAGTGGGACTCGCACAATTAAAGCATCATCATCATCATCAGGAGCAGCAACAAGCCCTGCTCCACCATCAGCAACAGTTAAGTCTGCTCCAGCAGCAGCACCAATTACTCGTGTCGCAACACACCCACACCCACGCCCACCACCCTACCCCCTCCTCCTCCTCCCCCTCAAAGAGGTTTTCTCCTCGCGTGTTGCAAGGTGGGGATGAGCATGAAGACTCCAACGACGAAGATGCCAACGATGATCCCCATAACTTTGGGCATGCTTCCCCCTCCTCCTCTCACCCCACTAACGACTTTAACAATGACCCTTTCCTCCACAAAGCTTTCTCATCTTCCCCCATCCCGTCCTGCAGCAGTGGTGGTGGTGTTGGTGGTGGGCATAAAAATCCTCCTCATCCTCCCTCTGCCTCCTCATATCTGATTGACTCGCCTCCCCTCAGCAGTCCCACTCTCACTCCCTCCCTGACTAACAAGCGTAGTAGTACTTCTGGGGCTTGGGCCTATAGAAAAGCACGTCGTGTTGTTTCTCCAACTTCTGCTGGAACTGGCTCTGGCTCTGGTATCGTCTCTTCTCTCTCTCGTGTCTTTAATCCCCGTTCCAGCTGTCGTAGCACGTCTACACCAAATCTAGGTTTGGGTTTTATTTCTCTCTCTCTTTTTACTCATCTTTTTCTCAATATCTACTTATTTTTGTGTAGTTTTTTTAGTTGTAGTAGTAGTACTCCAGTGGAATCTGGGTATACCGGTCACGCAAGGGCGGAAAATATTTGACCACTAAATAGTGTTAGACCACTATAGCCTTATACCGGTCTTGACCGTTATAAATTTTAAAGCCTATTCACCATCATTACTGTTGACAAAAACTACCTAACTCGCTTACTTCCGGTACTCGAACGCGTGCAGGTTGCGTATTTTTTCTACAAAAGATGCCAAATTGGACTTTCAAATGTGTTTTCCAGCTTTGTGTTCAATCTTCTACGCACTCTTGATTCTTTTGCTGTTTTACTCCGGTCTTTGCATGCACTTTATATTGGGTGAGGCCGGGAACTCTGAAGTTGACCAATATATGCCCGAGCTGGTATAACCAGATTCCACTGTGGTAGTCAGTCAATCCTTTTTTTCCTGGTGAATGCGCTTCTTCCCCCTTTGCATCGTGCAATCTGTCTCCTCGATCTCGTCCCACTCAAATTCTGACTGACTGTGAGACTTTGACTCTACTTAACTCTGAGCTCTTGTGTTTTCCTCCTCTTTGAAATGAAATGGCATGCAAGATGATCATACTAAACGACAGGGATAAGAATGATGATGCTCATGCTCATGCTCTCCTATCTTTAGTCACTAGAAGCTTGGTTCCTTCAGAATGGCTTTGCTCCTCTCTGCCGCTTTTCATCTCCTTCCCTTCCATGGAGTGGAGTGGCGGCGTGCTGGAGGAACTGGAATGGAAAAACTTTTTCCCTCTCTTGATCTTCGGAGATTATTCGGGATTCTCCCCAAGTACTCTATTTGTTTAACCAGCGGAAAAATTTCATACATCTTGAGAAAATGACTAAAAACTCATTTTTTCCCAAAAGAATATTCCCATGAATTTAAGTCCCGGGGCTTTCAAAGTGTGTCTCGATCTCAAAAGCAATGCCAATATTGTTGATTTGATAGACTCACTTACGTTTTTTCCCGATTCTGATTCTGGTTTGAGCTCCTCCAAGAATTTCCTTCTGTTTTATTTAACCAATTCCAGATTCCCCAGCAGAGATTCCATTTCAAGTCTGTGTTGACATAACCTAAGCACTTCATTTCTATCTAAGCGGATTTTTTTCTCCCCAATTCACAAGCCAATACTTACACAGTTGGTTGAGTCAATATCAATAGTCCCCATCCCCCCAGTACTCCAGCGGTGGAAGGGAATTATTATTTGTTTTGCTTTTTTTCTCCTCCACCGTTTGATTACAATTTTATTGTTTGTATTTTTCTTCCCGAGAACGAAAACTCATGGGGAGGAGCACGCAAACAGTTTATTTTCCTCAAAAAGGGAAAAAAGTTATCGTGCTTTTACCTTGCTTTCCCCCTACAGCACGTAGAGTAAGTATAAAGTAAGTAAGTAAGTACCTAGTAAAAGTGTTTTTCCGATCTTCCCCATTTCCTACCTGGAAGCGATGTTTTAGGTTTTGTTTACCCATGCAATGCCCCAGCCCCAACCAGCTATACAGCTTCATAGAACAAGGTTCACCAGCAAGAAGTAACCAATATGGGTTTTAATGGGATTTCGATGAATTAATGATGAGCCGAGGCTTTAATCATGCACGAAGCTTATGTAATCCCTTTAGCCGCCGTAACTGTAACCTTACACCACCACACTGCACTCGACTCGCTAGCAAAAGCCCTGATTCACATTCCCCACCTCACTGATCGTCAGTCAGCTCGATAATATGACGCACAAGGAAAGAAATGATAGATCCGCTGCGATATTCCGCATCTCACGTCACATTAATAATTCCAATGCCTACATCCTCCGAGATTTTGATTGATGAAAGGGGTGCAGTGAAAGTGAAAGCACATTTTATTAAGCAGTATTACCTCAGCTGCAGCGGAACAAAGGAAACCCATAAAAAACTACTACTATTATAGGGAAAGCATGGCTTTTTGATTTATAGTTGATAAAAAAATGCACTACCAGTACCACTGCCATAGTAAATACTATTTTAACGTCACGCCACGCCACGCCGATCGACTTGAAAAAAGTAGCTTTCATCCGCTGGCGCTGCCTCATCCACAAAATAATTCATGATGGCCACGGCTAAATAATGCGATGATCCTTGAGCACTTTTTTTCATTCAATTTCCATTTTTAAAGCGATGCTGGTGCATTGTCATTGTGTTGGGGTTTTTATGAGAAAAATGTGATGATTTTCTTTCTTCCCCTCACGCAGTATCCATATCTGACGGGAAGGAGTCGGGCGAACCATGGAAGGCTGCTATAGACTCCCACTCCTCCTCATCCTCCTCCCACAACAAGAGCAAGCAGTCTCCCACGAACGCTGGCCATAAATCCCGAGGAATCCTCCGGATCCTGGGGAAGCTCAAAAGAAGCAACTCTGGCGGGCTCGATAATGACGTCGTCTCCCCCAGTGAAAGTACGGCGACAAGTGTGGCGGGCGCGGGACCATTTGTCCGGGGAGGAGTGAGGGCTACCGCTCACCCGCGACTGGGATGGATGAAGGATCCCAGTCCAACGGCCAAAAAGTGAGGACGAAAGAGATAATGATGAGGATACTGCATGATGCTATTATTATACAGTGTGGGGTCTTTTTATAGACCGTCCATTCACCCAGAGATCCATCCTCCTCCTTGAATCTTTAGATCATGATCATGTCACGACAGGGAAAATGATTTTTGATTGAGTGAAGAGTGAAAGGAGAACTCTTTCATGGGTCCATCTTCCCCCTTGATAGAGTTTGTCGTGAACTTTCCTTCCTTATCTCATTTTTGAGATCAGATCTGATCTAATTTTGTATACGATCGAGGTGAATGAGAGAGATGGGGAATGGAGATGGATTGGATTGGACTGGATTGTAGGCTAATTTTGGACTGATGTACTCACTCCTCATGTTTTTCAATCTTGCTTTTCAATAATATACATGGAGTAGGCCTGATGGACCGGTGAACTCGTGGGACTCTGATGCGGTTATCCTCTGGTTGAATTACCTTGGACTCGGGGCGTACGCCGGGGAGGTGAAGCGATGGGTGAAATCTGGCCAGCAGCTCCTGGATGCTAGTAACCATGAGCTGGAGAAGGAGCTGGGAATCAAGGTAGGTACTCAGGTGGATATAAATTGATAGACAATGATCCTTGGGGAATAATATTGTCAAGAGATGATGATCATGATGATCATGAACGAAGGGGGAGAAAAGTGCTCTTTTATCATGTAATATTTAATACTTTTTATTGTTGAAAGTGGATGAAAATCCTGTTGCGAGTTAAGTAGCCAATTTTTTTTGAGAATATGATTGATTTTTACGTGAACAATATTTTTTTTGAGGAGGTGAAAGCGGAATTTAATGAAAATGTAGTGGAGTAGTAGCCTCTTGAAACAATGATAATGCATAATGCTCGTGAATTGAAGAGCGAAGAGACTCTTCCCGGGAATCAATCTTTGTAGTGCTCGGGCAAATCCTGTTATTTTTCCACTTCAGGAAGGGAGGGGGGGAAATATGATGGATGGATGGATACTTACTCTGTTTTGATTGAATCTGAATCGCAAGATTATTACGTGAGATTGGATGTTGAATGGATGGGGGAAATGTAAACTCTAATGGAAGGTCTCTCCAGCGATGGCAAAGTAAATAGGGAAAAGAAGAGAAGCGATGGGATTGGATTGGATGGGATTGGATCGGGTCGGGATGGGAATGATGTGTTTCAAGGGGAAATAAGTAAATACATTGAACAAGAGCTGGGCTGTGTGGTGGTGCCATTCGAAGGTTTTCGGAGAACTATACAAGCATTACTACACCAATGCAAATAGTGGAAGGTCAATAGGATTCCCATTTCGTGAGGAAGATTGGATTGGATCCGCGAGCCGGATTGAATGTACGTAATTGAAACTGAAAACGCGAGCCGGAGCCGGAGCAGAACTTCAGATGTGGAGCTGAAGCTACTATCAAAATGTATATTTTTCGGGAGGAGAAGAGAAAACAAAAAAAAATGTCGGAGTCTGAGTCGGAGGAGGAAAGTTTTTTCTGTGGAGGGATGAGTCGCAGTCGCTCGAAAGAAAAACTTTTTCTTTTGTCATTTGCTGTCATTGTCAAAAAAAAACCATGGGCTCCAGCTCAACTCGATCCGATCCGATATCTGTTCCGGGTTGCTGACCCGGGGAAAAGGTAAATATTGCTGGGTGAGCGGTGAGCGGTAATTGAGTTTAGTTGAGTCCGTGGAGGCTTTTGTGGTTCCACTGGATTAAAACCATTCAACTATAGTTGGGTTGTCGATAAATACGAGAATTGTAGGAGGCGCTCTCACCCTAAAAAAATGTAGGATGCGGTTAGGCATTTAGTTTTGGAGATTGTTCCATCCATCCATTGTTCTTTCGCGTAGACACACTCTCTCCCGGGAATATTTTTTTTAAACTTTGCCTTTGTGTCCTCATTGAAACAGAAAAAATGTAGTGTGGTGTGATCTGTCTCCTTTCATCTTTAGAATGCGCTTCACCGAAAGAAACTGAGTTTGGCACTGCACGCACTCCGAGCCCCCGACGAGGAGGACAATGCCGGCAAAACCATTACTTCCATTACTACTATTATTCCCCAGAATGAGTCCCCCGACTCCGGTGGTAACTTGTGTAATTCCACCTGAACCACCACTGCACGCACTCCGAGCCCCCGACGAGGAGGACAATGCCGGCAAACTTGACTACCACTGGGTGAGTGAGTTGGGAACTTGGGAGGGGAAGATCTGAGCAAATTCGATCCCCTGCATTAATCTTGAAAGATCCGATTGGAAATGTTGAAGTCTTCCTTGACGCCTTTTTTAGGTAATCCGGTGGCTGGATGATGTGGGGTTGCCCCAGTACAAGGAATCCTTCATGGAGGCGAGAATCGATGGCCGAGTGTTGGGCCACCTAACGGCGGAGGATTTGGTGTCCTTGAAAGTCACCAGTGTTTTGCATCACGCTTCTATCAAGAGGGTACTAATAGTAATTAACTACTAATCAGGTACAATTTCGGGGGCAAGGTCATCCTCATTCCTCAATAATTCATTTCTTTCGTGTGGTCGCAGGGAATCCAACTCCTTCGAATTCACAAGTTCCACCCCGACTGCCTTTGTCGGCGAGGTGGGCCTAATCCCGGATCTGTAAGTAACGGTGGTGGTGGTGGTGTCGGCAGCAGCAGCAGTGGTGGTTCAGGTGGAATTACACAAGTTACCACCGGAGTCGGGGGACTCATTCTGGGGAATAATAGTAGTAATGGAAGTAATGGAACGGGTGGTATAGCTCCCACTTCAGGAGGAGAGCTAACAACTCCCCCCTCGGGATCAACGTGGGGGCCCAAGCACGTTGCCAGTTGGACTAATCATCGTGTCATGGAATGGCTCAAAGCTATCGACCTTGCCGAGTATGCGCCCAACCTACGTGGCTCTGGTGAGGGATTAAACCAAAAATCTTTTATATTTTTCAAGAGGGGGACTCACCTCCAAGGAGTGAAGGGGAAAGCCTTTCTCCAAACAAGAATCTTAGTCACCATCATCATCATCATCATCATCATAATACGTTGTACCTAGTACATGGTCGCCACTATGCTTATGTTCATGATCATCCCCATCCCCACACTGGGAATAAGAAAGTTCCTTAGTTCCTCAGTAACTGGAACAAAGTGGAACGAGCAGAATGGCACACTCCTTCATGCATTCTTATAAGGGGAACTACTACTACTACTACTTCTACTACTACTCCGCTGGAATAAATCAACTCCCCATTCATGTCCAACAATAGGGTTACACAAGGGGAAAGAGAATGAGTGAGCACTATGATGATGATGATGATGATGGGGATTCGGTAGTAAAAAGTGGGAAAAAGGAAGACGCTCACCCAGGCTGATGACAATGATGATAACAAACACACACACTCTCTCTTTCAGTTCATTTTCTTCTCTTGTCTCAGCCGAAATTCAAATGTGGGAAAACATAAAATGCGCAATCAGTTCCCAACTCAAGTCGTGGGGACATTATTTTCTCGAGAGAATGAACTCATTCTGTCAGTCTTTGTCTCTCACTCTCATCATTATTCACATTTTCTGGCAGCCGAAATTTGAATTTCTATGCGGGGAATTAGTATTAGTACTGGTCGTCATTCATATTTTCTTATTTGCTCTTTTGATTTCTCTCCCCTCCCCCCCAAAAAATGTTAAAATTCTCTTGATTTTCTTTTCTCTAGGTGTTCACGGGGCTCTAATCATATTCGAGCCGCGGTTCAACTCCGAGCTGATGGCAACGCTGCTCGCGATCCCCAGCAATAAGACGCTCCTCCGACGACATCTCAGCCTGCAATTCAACGAGCTCGTGGGACGCTACATAGTGCAGGAGAAGAGGGTGGCCGAAACAGCCCCTGACTTTGTTCCGCTCAACCCCACCACCAAAGTTAAGGTCTGTCCATGATTGTTTTTCCTACTAATTGTACCATGTAGAGTAGATTGTACATAAATATGCAGTGGGGATAAGTACTTAGGCATCGGGGGGAGTTCTTATTCACTCCCTCCCTCGAGAAAATCCATTGCATTGTTTGCAGAAGGATTTATTTGTAAGACTACAATATTTGTGCTTGTCTTGTCTTAATGAATAAGCCCTAGTTCTAGCTCCAGATTCCAGTTCCAGCTGAAATGCTCAATTTCCCGCGAGTGAAAGTACTTGCTTGCTTGCTGGAGCTGGAGAGCTAAATACGACAAAAACTACAACTAAAGTAGTAGTAGTACAGTACAATGAGGGGGAGACGAATTCTTCAAGCACTAATTCCTTCTTCATTTTAATCATAATCATCATCATCTTCATCATGCACGATGAAGAAAAGGACAGCAGCCTCTCTTTCAGTCCGCGAGAGAAAGGAAAGCTCTAAATAAACTTGGGTTGAGTTTTGACTTCTCTCGGCAAACAACTCACTCACTTGATTTTCATTTCCACTTCAACTCGCGTCACATCCTTGCAAGCTTTAAGCCTTTCCCTCGTCTCAGCTCAGCTCTTCATATATCCAAGTTCACCAAGTAAAATCTCCAGAGGAGTAGTTCTCCACTAATTCGACCACTTCCCAGAACCGGAGCCTAAATACTTCATACTTACAGCTTCCTCCACATCCACATTATCCAGCTTTTAAAAGCAGACAGACAGATTGTAGATTGTAGAATGTAGAATGTACTTAAGTGAATGCACGCTAAAATAATTTCTTTTTATTTCCAGCTTCCAAAGAAATCCCAGTTCCCACTGAGGAAGAAACGGCTCAGCACGGAAATGACGGAGGACTTGCTTTGTCCGGAGGATCTCAATTCCTATCCATTCAACGCGGAGTCGCCAACATCCCAGGTAAAAAGGAGACTCAATGATGATAATGATCAAGATCAAGACAAGACAAGACATGACATTCTGAAGTTCTTACTCAACTCAAGGAGAAAAACTTAGATTCCTTTCACTACAACAATCTTTCCTTTCCTTCTATCTGCTACAATCCCCGGGAGGGGAACATGATCTCCTCCTCCTCCAAAAAAATTAATAATGGTAATGAGTTGCGAATGTGAATGTGACATTTATCATCGTTTGCGTGGGGAAACGAGAGGAAAACAAGGACAACACCACTCGTAGCACCAGCACCACATCCACCGCCGTGAATATTTCATGAAGCAGGACATAAAAGGGAAGGGATTAGTGGAAGTTTGAGACAAGACTAGCAAGATGGATATAGTGATAATGATGATGAGGACGACGATCACGATGTGATGTGATGCGATGTGAGGAAATCCTTTCCAGGCGAATTGTACCCACCACTCCACCTACCACTTGTTTTCCGTCCACTTCTTCTAGAATGAAGTAGTCATGTCATGTGATGACTGGAAGCACTTCAATTAATTTTCCCGGAGATGATGATGAATTGAATGACTGGAACTCATAAATACCATACCAACCTCCCACTCTACCATCCCCCTCCACCTCCTTTCCTTCCTTATGAGTTGAGACATGATTCTAAGTTGTAAATACATACGTAGGAACCATCCATTATTTTGAGTGGTGAGTCAACTTTATTTACTTTTTTCCAGCTCGCTACATCCCCCTCCTCACCTGGAGGCACGATTCACAACGAGATGTCAGTCGATGGAGCCAAGTCCGCGGTGGAAGATAAAGTCAGCGACATTTGATGATGATGCTGTCTGCTGCTTCTGGATCTGGTTCTGATGACTAATTCCGCTCTGCTCTTTTTTTTTATGAATTGCCTTCTAAATACTTTCACTTAATTAAAAAGTTTTTACTGCTTTGATGCGACGAGTGGGCACGAGTAGTGTACCTATATAGGAGTAGCTCCGAGATAGCACATCGAAAATATTTTAGCCCTTGTCAAACCTACATTTCATTCTATTTCTACTATTTACGAGTTGGAGTAGGCTTCACTCCACATAAAAATAAGTGGGTTGCTGTTTCTGTTTACCTATTTACTTTCCTACATCAAGATCAAGTACTTCTCTTGTGGGATGCAGTGTACACATTAGTTTGCCTTTGAGCTGGGTAATTCCGAGAGCAATTGAATTCTCTGGGAGATCTTTTCCTTTTGTTTCCCAACCGTCTTTTATCTAATTCAACCGTACAATTTTTGATGTATGGAGGTAGGTACTTAGGTAGGAAGTGAAAGTCATTATTTCGTTTCATTAGTGCCTTCTCCAGCTAGCTTGTATTTGTTTTCCAGTTTTTTTTCAACAAGTTGTGTTTCATTTACGAGAGAGTTGGAGTTGGAGTGCCACACGGGATGGGGTAGTAATCAACGACAATTTCGACGACCTCCGAATTTGTCGAGCTCCGAATTGACTTGACTTTTTCTTTCTTCCTGGAGTCAGTGTTCCTGCTACTCCTGAAGCACTTTTTAAATAAGTACTTCCCCATTTCTAATTTAATTCAAATTCAACCATTATCCATCCATTCCTGAATCTCGAATTACAGGAAAAAGTAAAATGCGGAGCGTAGACTGGATTTCGGGGAAAAAAATCTGAGAAGTTGTTGATGTTGATGGAGCTAGTGCTATAGTGGTTATCACATCACCGCGTTCCCACGACACGACCTAAGAAGAATTTTTTTTCCCCATTCTATTCTTCCTAATCCTCTTACGTGGGTAAAGCCCTGGAAATGTGGGGAAAGCACAAAAAAACACGTTTACTTTGCTTCGCAATGATGATAATGTGACTTTTTCCCCAGGAGCGTTTTCCCCCACCCAAGCATATTGATTGTGGAGTAATAATGGTGTACATGTTCAAACTCAAACTATTCTGCTTTCAAGTCAGAGTCAAGCCATTTTTTTAATGATTAGGTAAGTGGTCGCGTTATTCCCACTGGTTAAATAGTCAAGACCCCATGAGCATATATGGTATACCCGCATGAATCCCTGTGTTTCAATTAACCCCACTCGAACAAGGGAACGGAGTTCATTATCACGAAGAGCTTATTTTTAGCGATTAATTACGCAGATTTTTCACTTCCACAAACTTAGATACGCTAACGGAACACTTTACTGCTCAATAGCTCAGCTCAGCTCACTGACTAATCATTAAGTACTCTTCTCATCCAGGGATCAGGAATTACCCCCTGGAGTTCACAATGTGAAGTGAAGTACTACAATGTCAGTTCAGAATTCATCCGCGTTTTATTTTAAGCCGGGCCCCTAAGGCGAGAATCGAGTTCCAACCTGGAATTATTGAATTCCGCCCCTTCAATGCCAAGGCAAGTATTCAGTTCTATGTATGTCAGTTCAGAATTCATCCGCGTTTTATTTTAAGCCGGGCCCCTAAGGCGAGAATCGAGTTCCAACCTGGAATTATTGAATTCCGCCCCTTCAATGCCAAGGCAAGCACTCCACAATACTAAAACCTGCTTCACTCGTCCGAATCAAATCAAATTGAATCGCATCGCATTTGGAGTCATTGAATTAGCCCTAAATTGGAGCTAATAAACACTGGCGAAGCAGAGCGGAATAGATTGGGGGAGCCAAGTTCGACCAGTTTTGAATGAGCTAGAAAGCATAGAAAGCCCATACTATTATTAATGCGCTAGAAAGTGTACAGTTGTCGTTATCAATGCAATTTTTCCCTTTCTCCCCTTAAGCCTCACGGATTAAGGATGAATGGATACGTTTCAGTCATAGTCAAAGCCTCCCCAAACCCATTATGGAGGAGGGGGCTAAGCCGAGCTTTGTCTTTCAACGTCAGCGTTGTCCTTACTATACAAAACAGTAAGTAAGCAATAGGGATCGAGTCACTTGAATGGAGATGCGAAAGGGATTTTCTCTTTTCTCCGATACAATGAGAATTTATTCATTTTAGTCACTTTCTGTTTGTCATTTCATGCTCACTCGCGGAGAAACTCTCGATCCTTTAGTGTGTAAATAGAAATGAGTCGTACCAAGAGATGGGATCCATCCAAATTAAGTAATATGATGATGATGAGGAGAAAGTCCCACTTCCCCCAAAATGAATATATTTCCAAGGAAAGTAGTCTTCATGGCCCGTAATAAGTAGTCAATAGCTCAATTTTCAGAAAATGAAAGTTTTTTCTTCCAACCTCGTTTTTTATTTCCTTCCGTTAAATTCCTCCCAGGGAGAAAGAATGGCCGCAGGTGGAGAGCCAGCTGCACGCTGCCGACCTTCTTTCCCCGAAAACCCAAACTTAAATATTCACTTTCACTCTAGGTAACATCACACGCACCAGTACAGACAAAAAGATAGATAAATAGATTCACAGATAGAAACACCGCTTTCCTAACAACAACAACGCAACACCCAAAACCAAAACACAGTTTTTTTTAACATGAACGTCAACATGGCCCATAGTTCAGATTTCAGATGGGAACTCGAGCCCGAGCTCGTAAACACACACGAAAGTCTTATGATCATGAATATTATTACCATTTTTTATGTACAAATTACTATGAAATGATCGCACCAGAGAAGGTTAAAACTGCGAGAGAATTGAACTACTAAATACATAAATAGAATTTTACAAGTTTGTTGCAAATTAATTAAGGAAATAATTTATTTCACCACATTTTTGACAATTTCACGCAGACTTACAATTTCACTCTAAGTTTAAGTTTTTACGTTGGGGAAAAGTTACATAAAATAAATTTTTGAGGAGGAGGTGGTGGTGTCCTGTGGTGTGGTCGTCCTAGGTAAAAGTAAGTACGCTTCCCATCCGTTTTCTTTTGTGATCACCACACCACACCACCCCCCCCCCCCCCATCCTACTTANCCCCCCCCCCCCCCCCCCATCCTACTTATTCAGGAAGGTAGTTTTCCCTTCGTACTTTCGCCATCAGTTACAAAATATTTTATTGAAGTGGAGTGAATGACATGTATGGAATTTACCGTTAAGTTGTAGATAAATATTATGTATTGTATCGTAAATCGTAACCGTAGGTAGAAAAAATGACTTCAACTTTCAACTTCAATATTTAATACCCATTTCATAATCATTATAGTATGTCTAAACTTAAAAATACTTTTATTTACCACTCGAGTGGTGAACGTGGAGGTGAAAGAGTTGCGTCGGAAATTGTGCCATTTTATGTATATGAAATGAAAGTGAGTACCTATAGATAAAGAGATGAAATGAGATGCAATGTGCCTTCGTAACAAGTGAGAGGTGACAATAAATACAAAAAAAGTCAGGAATTTTTTCCCCTAAAAAACTTCGAAGTGACAAGAGTGAAGTGACAACTTCCATCATTTCCCTTATTCACTTCAGACATTTTTCTCGGGAAGGAGGGAACGCAACATATTTACAATTTATTAGTTTATGCAAATTCCCCCGAAAAACGAAGATGAAAAGGGCCAAGCAAGTAAATACATATTACAAAACGTTTTTTAGTCCTCATATTCTTTGTTTCAAAAAGGTGAAAAAACAGGTACGTTTCTTTAGTAAGAAGGGGGAAATCTTTGCTCGTTCGCTCTCATTTCCATTTTTCCCGGAAGACGAGGTTTTTGATCCGGGAAAATCCAATTCCCCCTCACACTCACTCACTCGCTTCAGTAATGATGGAGATGTAAAGTAGATTCAGGGGGAAAATCAGATCTGCTTTTTGAGTAAGTAAAGTAGGTAATCCTTCCTCCTCCTCCTACTCCTTGAAGTCATGTCATGTCATGTCACTTCTAGTTTGACCGAGCATTTTAAAAAAGTCTTCCTGGGATATATTCCGTTGGCTTACGTAAAAGATGAAAGATTACTTTATTTTTCCCCAGGTTTGTTTTCGCTTTCATGCAAATTATTCACCGGAGGAAATGCAATTTCTCGGAAAAAACATATTTCACAATTTATGACATGCACGCGTGTGTCCAATGACATGCAATCCAAATCCAAAGTCCGTGCTCTTTCTTTTGGTCAACTTTGCATGAATACTTATTTTCGTGAGGGAAAACTGCAGATCGAGGCTTACACTTTCCCCAGAAATAGTTTTTCTGATTAAATAGGTAATATAAGTTAGTACATGTAATGATATTCCCTTCACACTGACGTAATTTTCACCCTCACGATTTAGCTCACGCTCTCGAGGAAATAAATTTTTAGTCGACCTAAACTAAGAACTACATTGGTAAATGCAATAGCCAGTACATTCAAATAAAAAACAAGATTCTTAAAGTACGTAAGTATGTACACCTATGTAAGTTGATTTAATATGATTAATTATAGAAAATAATGTGATTTTTACTCTAATTAAGTACGCTCTTAATGTAAATATTTAGGACAATAGAAAAATGATTATATAATTCCTATAAGTTGTTTTCATTATGCTACATTTTATAAGTTAAAAGTTAAGTACGGTTACATATCCATCTTCTGAAATGAAAATGGGAAGTTGTGGTAGTAGATAATAAATAAGTCGATTGTATTGTAACTATTCATGTATTGTTAAAAATGTTTTTTCCATAACTCTATTTAGTTCCATTGTACTTGAGGGCATGATGTGAGTCCCGAGAAGAAGTCGAAGAATAAAAATGCCTTATGATTACTTACTCGACCTCAGTGGAGGTGTTCTCCGGAATGAAATGCTTTTTCCCTGCTTACGACTCCCTTAAATCGAGGGATATGTTATATTTATGATGACCTTCGAGCTAACCTTCCCCCTGGAAAGGGAAGAGGGAACAAATTCCATTATCGCCATGTGTGTGTGGTGTGCGCTTAAGCTGATTTCCGTCAATTTTTGCGATAAACGCATAACTTCCCTTGGCGTTATCAACATATCACCGACTAACTGTACCATACCACACCACCCGAACCGAACCGCAAAAAAAGAACAAGTTGTAATGTACTTAATGGTAATGTGCATGGCTATGGCTGTGCGGTACTAAATGGCACGGAGAAAAAAAGAATTTTCTGCGGAGGTGCGACTGCTACTCCCTTCCCTTCCCTGGAATGCGGGTTCTTGTGCGATAAACATACTTACCGTATTCTCGGAAATAGAGCACCCGCGTTATATTTTTTTTGATCCAGACCCCCCGCGTTCTATTTCAGACCCGCGCTTTATTTCAGGCCCGCATTCTATAATTTCTTCATGACCAGTGTAGGACCCAAAATTTTCCGTTTTTTAAAAATATTTTTGTGGTAGTTCAGTCAATTTAGCCCGGAATTGTACAAAATTCAAAGCATTCAACGTATTCAGTTTAAAAGGTAGTGTGAAGGTTTAAAGGCTACTTTCACGATAAGGATTAGCCCGACGGTCTATTTGAGACCCGCGCTCTATTCGTTTTATTGGGGTCTACCCCCGCGTTCTATTTCAAGCCCGCGGTTTAAGTATTCGAGGTCCGCGAACTATTTCCGAGAATACGGTACTTCTACTTTTAGGAGGTCAGGTTGATGGCTATAACTGCTCTCGCAAGTAATAATAACAAAGTGTCGTTCTCAAGTTCTCAAATCGAATGCTTTCGGACACGGCCAGAGGAACTAGGGAATGAGAAAGCATGCCAAACTGAATTTGCCCGTAGAAACTTCTCTCCTGTGCCTACCTACCTACTCATATTAATAAGTACTTCGCAAATCATTTCATTTTTTCTCCATTGTGTCTAGGCATTCTTGAGTGGAAAGAATTAAACGTTGAAGTGCGCCATTCTACCGAAGGTCCAACCTAATCCAATCCCAATCCCCATTTTCTTTTTTTTTCTCCTTATGTTTAGCTCGAACTCTTGACTCGCGATCGCAATCTTGATAAAATAAGAATGGTATAGTCGTGTCGTGCCTAGTAAAAACCACTAGCCTTTAGAATTTCCTCTCTAATCTTGATTTTTCGCATTTTCACTTAATTCAACATTCCTAAAAAAACTAAAGTGGGTATGGTATAGTGGTATAGATCATAAGTACTATACATTTCCGGTTCCGAAAGAGTAGAGAATTATAGTAAGACTCATTGACTGGAAGAAAGATTTGATGAATTCACTCGTGGGTTTTCTTTGGTACACCACACCACACCACATTCCATTCCACTTCGCGACAATTATGCTAATCAAAAGAACATTTTCAACATTCCCTCCTTTCAAGGGCGCTTATAGTAATGGAGGTACTGGAAAATGAAATGCATTTATTACATCGCATTATGCTAAGGAGGCTCTGGAATTATTTACATAATGGACTAAGCAATAAGTAAGTAAGTACACATTTGAACTTGGGGGAAAGTCTGCTTCCGTATGGAGCTAACCCAGAGAATGGTCTGTGGTATCTGGGGCAAGGTGAGATTTCCCTTCCTGATAAGATTTCAAGACTTCCGTGATTTTCCGAAGGTAATAATAAATAATAAATAATGTTTTCAGCGCTTTACTACTGAATAAGAACTTTCCCCTACCTTCTTGATAAAAGACTTAATCATTAATAAAAACGAATTCGTCCATGAGAGCTAAAATTATGATATCGTCGATCCCGACTCCCGACATGGTCACAGTTTATAAATTATTTCTTTTTTTTACAGTAATAATTACCTTAAATTATTTACATTTGCGTACACCTCCAAAAATCGCTATTCTACGTTCATCCTCCCCATATAACTTATTTACGTTGTAATAATTGCCGTTGTGATGTGATTATGAAGAATTTAAGCGTATAGGTTTACCAGGTTTTCGGTTATCGCGTTCATTCCGCGACCCTTTTAAAAAATTCACGTGGAAAATTCCTCCAGCTCTCTGGCTGCCATAATTAAAAGTCCACTCGAGCGTCCGACTCGGTCGGTCGGTACCAAAACCCTCATCAAGCCACCTTTAATTTTCACCTCGTGAGAGAGAGTACCCCCACAGTAATGGCAAGTTCTGCACACTAAATTACAAGTCGATTGCCTACTGTGAAGGAGTCACCTCAGTAAAAAAAGTCATCACATCACGCCATCATCATTACTCCTGCATGGGCTAATACTTAACTACCAACGTACGTACCAACCCAACTACCGTGACCGTTCCTTTTCCGCCAAAGTCATGATAACGCCTCCCATTCCTTTCCTCTTCCTTGATGACGGTTTCCAGGCTAGCAAGAGCAAGTGCCCCTTCCAATAATATGTTTGTCGGTCATGCAATCCTATCTAATGGAAGGTTCCATTCATTCTCCAATCCACTTCAAGTGTGTGTGACAGTGACTCCCTGGCATTATTTTTTTTCCAGTTCTGTTCTCCTATTCCCCTCTGTTCGTGTGCAGAACGCCCCGTTATTTTTAGAAAGTGAAACGAAGTGGTCGTGCAATTTTGATGGCTCGATCCTTCCTACAGCTCCCACTATTGGCATTTTAATGGCCTTCCCCACAATTAATTTTTCCTCGGCCCGACTCAATAAGGGAAATTTCGGTGAAGTTTTGTTTGTCTGGTTGCTCTTTCTGTTGTTCTTAAACTTACTAGTTATAATTAAGTATGTAAATACGTTGATCCACCCACGAATATTAAATATAATTTCCGCTTTGCGACAATAATCATTATAGGTACGATGATGATACTAACTCAAAAAATTTTTTCCTTTCCATTGTAAATCAGACGATTTATATTAAAATATTCCATAAATGCGGCATCACTCTTTCACTCCTCACACGATCGAGAACTTAAAAACTAGATACCTATTCATTTATCTTTTAGGTAACTCTGCATATTCTTCCTTTTTTTTACTTTCTGGTGGACTGTCTAACGATAAAATCTAGCAAGGCAAGTCCAATCCAGAGGAAGTAGAGGTCCTTCGTCGTATTAAAGACTAGTTCTAAGGCCCATCTCAGCCGGAGCTCCTTCAGTTTTTTCCTGTTGGTGCAGAAAACGAGGAGAAGCGTATGCATCACATTCCCTAACAGGAAGTTGATGGAGAAGCCAACACACCACGTCAGAGTCGTAATAAGGTTGTTCTGTGGAAAAGCACAAAAAATTAACCATTCACTCACCCCGCTAAGCATCTTTCACGCTGTAGAGTACTCAGTTGATTTTGATAGTTTTGAAAGGTGCGCCAAATATATATTTTAGGATAATGCTTAATGCTTTTTATAACATCATCATCATCACGCAACTACTACTATACTTCCTCAACAATGGAAGAAGGACGCCTACACTTCTTCTCACTGATTCTGGATCTGGATCTGGAGTACCTTTCTACAAGAACCCTTTTTTGAATTGGGAGATGCTTAGATGTATGAAAAATGATCTTCTCTTCAAGATCACGATTCTTTTGTCATTCATTCAAAAAAAAGAGAAGAATCCTACCCCTCTTCAGCTTCTCACTTGTCTGCATAAAACTCACGCATTCATTCTCGAATCCTACATTCTCCTGTGCCATGACTTTTCTCCAGCATTCCAAACCGGGATGAGAGGAGGATTACGGATAGGTGACCGAAAAAAACTGATCGAATGTACATACCGACCGAAAACTCATTCTCTGAAAACCAACTGACCACCCTAGGATAAGTGACCGAAATGAAGAAAATTATGCCAGTCACATGCAAACTAAAAGAAAAAGGTATGGGGTGGTGAAAACAATTGGGGATCTAACCCTTACCTTGTAACAAGGCCTGGGGGATTAAAAAAAAGAACGTATATATACTTCTAGATGAACGTACAAAAGAGCATGGAAGCCTACAATGCAAGTCAGATTCGCCGCTCCTAATTCGTTCAGATCTCCTTCGGTCAATTTTCCTTTCTATCAACACTCCTTTCCATCAGTTTTCTTCGGTCACCTTTCCGGATACCAGATGAGGACACGACACAGCTCCAGTTCAAGCTGGTCGAGACCGTAGTGTTTCCCTTCTCGTGGAAAGAAAAGTCACCTCACTTGACTCAGCCCAGCTCTGCTCTGCTTAGTAGAGACTGGAGCGAGTGAGTGAAGTCAAGATACATATTTTTTATGTGGGTTAAATACTACGTCGACAGAATGAAAAGGGTCCTCTCATAAATCTTCTGGAAGGTTCAGTGATTTTTTCTGTTCTGAAATACTACGGGTGTATCGTTGACAGAGCGAGCTGCAAACTGCAAACTTCTCCTCCCCACTGGAGAGGATAGGGGGCTCCAATAAAAAATTATAGCTATTCTTTATAGTGGAGGATGAAAAATAGTTATATTAGATTAGATTAGAACGTAAGCCCATCTTTAGGTAAGGTATATTTGCATTGGCTTCGTTCGATGTGGGCTTAATATAGTTGAGTTAGTGATGAGCAAATATTTGCATAAAAAATTTAAGGATGATCGAGTGAGGTTTCTCCTATGGCTTTGTCATCACATCACATCACCACGCCACGGTTACTATTCCCCCTCACACCCTACCTATGTATTTGCTTTCATTCGCTTTCTCTTCCTGGAGATCTACACAGCTCACTGGAGAGATGAGAGTGTACGTGTGAGAAACGCTATATTGCACTTCCGGAACCCTGAATTCTCCTAAAGGTGGTGGTGGTGATGATGACGAATTGATGAATATCGTGATATTCTCATATTTTCACATTTCAAGTGATCCCGTTTTTCCCTAATATTCATAAGGAAGATGATCCTACTGGAGTCACTGAGGATGAACGAACAAATTATATGCAACCGAAAAGGAAATGTTGGAGTGTCCCTTACCTCGAAAATTCCTGTGTAGAAGATAGCGGCGAGAATGGCCTCCACCAGATTCACAAGCATTCCTTGAAGTCCCCAAAGTACATCTGGGGAAGAGAAAATGATGGGGATTAGAATTAGGAAGTATGAATTTCGGTAACAAAGTTGTTTTCTCCAACTCTGGAGATTGTGATCGTTGGAGACGATGATTATCATGACATTATGCTTTTGTGTCGTGGGAAGGTGACCTCCTTCCCACTTCCGAGAAAAATAGTAGGATTTCGCAAGGTGACGGTGGGCGATTTCACGCTCGAACCGTATATTTTTAACAAGGTATTCGGTATTCATATTCCAAGGTTTGACTTACTGTGAGTCATTGAGTTTCCGGGAAGATATGGATTATTCGAGACTGGACAAGGCTTCTCCTCCTCTTGGTCCTCTTCTTCCGATCTAACGATTCTACTTAGAATATCCTCATCATTATCTTCTAGCGGGGAGGTTGATGCGAGCGAGTCAGTGACATCCAGCATTCCACCCCCCGAGTCATCCAATGGCTCTAGGTCCGACATATCACCCAGGATCGCTGGATACCCTTCACTCTCCAGCCCTACAACTATTGGATTGTCCACACCTCCTTCGAGCCCACCCATCCCCCCACTGCAGCATGACGTGGAGGCCGTCACACAACAACAATTCTCGCAGTCTGAACCGTGGTCATGACACGAGTCGGATTTGACGAGCAGCTCGCGACTCTGCTCCTGCCGGTAGCTGCTCAGCCAGTACCAGTACAGGAAGAAGGAGGATGAGCTCAGGAACTGGAATAAAAAATTAATTAGAGTTTAATTGTTTCCGTGAGTTCAGCCTTTTTCTACTCCCTTCAAGGCAAAATGACATCCATTCATCATATCAAGTCACCTTTTACAAGCCTATATGACTACTTTCAAACACGAAGAGTTTTTTTAAGGGAAGAATACCATTCGGTCCTCAAGCGATCGGATCGCATCTTATCGAACTTTTGGCGAAAAAAGTTTTTAGGGGAAAGGGAGAACTAATCAAAACTCTAAATGACTTTTAATGACAATCTAAACACTGTGAAAAAGTGACATCTGGGACATTGCTTGACTTGACATGATGTTCAGTAGTGGTTTGATAAGTATCAGCAGATTCGCATTTGAAAAGTAGGCCCAGCGAAAGGCAAACATGGATTTGTGAGGGTAAATATTTCCCAGGAAGGGGGAAAAATTGAGTGACAATGACAAACTGAAAAACAGCGAGACTGCTGCTTTCTGCACACGAAGCAAAGCCAAACCAACCAACCAACCAACTACACTTCACTTCTGATATGGTGGTTGGCTTAGTTTGGCTAGGCTCGGTTCGTCGTACTCTCATTTCAATATCGGAAACCGCACATTATGAAACTGTCAACCGCAGGGGGGAAAATTTCCCAACTTTTCTCGTTTACTCTTCCCTTCGAAGAAAGAAGGCGATGAGAAGGAGGAGGTAATTTTCCTTTTCATCATCTTTATTACTCTGTGAAGAGAACATCCATATATAGCATCCCTCCCCTCCCCCTATAAAAACTACAGTGGGGGGATCGACAGACATACATCAATCCTACTGGTACTACTTACGACTAAAATGCGGAAAACAAGGGGAAAGGGACTGAACTAACAATGCGGTATTACACTTAAGCTATTCTGGATTTAAAATCTGATTTCAGAAAACGATAGATCACATCTGAAAACCTATTTATGCCAATTAATTTTTATAGATGTTCAGGAATTTCCGAGAAATGAATGCAAACATCCCCATTTAAATACATGTCAAAGTTGAAGCCAAAAATCAGAGATGGGCAATTGTAGTGCGTCAGCTATTGAAATTAATTTCAAGCATTGAAAATTCGTGATAAATTATTAATTTGATAACTTTTTGATGTTTAAAGTGAGTTGAGTGAACTTTTCCTGATTTTACTACGTTTTTTTGGTATTTTAAATGATAATCCGTAGTATTTCCCTTATAGTTAGCTATTATTACAAATGAGGGAGAGACCCATCCCTGGTGATACGTTTTTATTACATTTTGGCTTCTCCAGGAAAAATTATAGCTCATCTATTAAAAATAATTTACACTTATACGTTTCTTGGGATGTTCTACAGATTGGTGAAGTCAGATTTCAAATCTAAAATAGCTTAAGTGTAATACCGCATTGTAAGTAAAATACTTCAGTAGACTTACAAAGGAGAAGTAGCACATGATGGCCGCCGCCAAATGCAGATCGCACCCACCACACGGGCTAATCATGGTCATAATGGTTTTCTGGATTGGATGAACAGATGAAATTACGATTTACGCAAGACCGCAAAAAATTGTGACGATGATGATGATTCTGTTGACGGCGACGATCCTGATCCTGTCATCCGGGATATGTTGCTCACAGTAGTCACAGTCACAGCGGGGAAGTATTTAACCGTCAATTCAGTTCAGTGCTCTAATTACGTTTCTGCGGACAAACATTAAACCTTCTCTCCGTGCAAAAGTTTTTTTTCGTGTTTTGGTCGAGTTATTGGGGTTCGGTTCGAGTACGATTAAAAACTAGGGGATATTTTCGTGTCATGTCCTCCTTCCACTCCCCTCCCACCGAATCTGACTCCGGTTTCCTCTGATCCTGATCGACGTTCGCTGTGGAGTCCCAAACTCATGGAGGAGAAGTAGCAGCGGTAGCACCCCGTGTTTGTGACATTTTCCATTTCGAAAATGCAAAAAAATATGTATTTGTGCACAAAGTTTGGTTGGATGTATCTACTTGGCCGTAACGTAACCGATTTTCTCTGAAGCTCCTAGATAATATGACACTCTTCTTGAAGGGTTCGCAGCGTGTCGCCCTATGTTTTCGAGGGGTTGAGTTGAGTTGAGGGGGAAGTTGAAAAAAAACGGAGGAAGGAGATCTCACAGTGATGATGATGATGATGATGACAGTTCACTGTAAAAAAAATATACTACACGAGCATTTAAGTAGGTTCGTCTCGCTCGACCTCGACCGGTTTTCGGAGGATGAAGGAATCGAATCGAAGGCTTCTGAATGGAATGGATTCTTTGTAGCGCTATCACTGCACTAAAAGGAAGATCGTCCTAGTTTCCACCCTGTGAGGAGCCTCCTTTTTCCAGGAACAGAAAAAACAGTCCTTTCCATAATGGACAAACTCTGACTCAACGACAGTCTGGAGTCGGGATTCAAGAAAGCAGACCTTTATGATGATGATAGGGAGCGATGGAATCAAAATACTTTATCCCTGAGCAGCTCAGCTTAAAGAGTCATCATCATAATGACACCGAGCAGGGGCGAACTGTATAAGGTAGCGTTTCATGGAGCGACAAACGAGCACTGGAAATGGGTCTGGAAATTGAGACTCACTCACTCAGTTCAAAACTCTTGATCCCTCCTCAGTCAATAAGGAAAAGGAAGGAGAAGAAAGTACTTATTTAGTTAGGAAGGAGGATTATATATTTTTTATTGCAACTCTCGATCCGCATCCGCGCAATAGTAAAAAAAGCCCCTGGAAAAAACTTCTTTTTTTTATTGTGAAGCCTTTTATAATTGCCCGTTTTTCTGTTCCTTGTTATTGTTGTAGAAGTACTAGTCGTCGCGTCGTTGTCACAGATCACATCACATTACACCGAAAACCAACCAGCTCCATATGAGTACATTTCTTGGGTTGTTGTTGTTGTCCAACAAAAAAAAAACTACTCACAGAGGCTGAGCAGAGCTTCCCGGAAAACGGAGGAGTTTTTCCTCCTCAGTTATTATGTTTCTTCAATGCCACGATCCAAACTCCAAACGATTGTCAGTGATGCGAGTGATGAGAAACAAAGTATTAAAAAGCCTTTTAAATTTTTTCCTTGTCGGAATAAAAACAACCCCAGTATGTATGACTTTTTCCTCGCACGACCACGAAAACACTGGGAAGGAGCGGAACAAAGTATTCTTTTCTCCTGGAAAGGGTAAGAAAATAGAAATAAAATAAGTGTACTTAAACTGCGCTCCTCAGTACTCACTCACTCACTCACTCCCGAATCCCGATTCTTTTTTTTTGGCTCGACGGAAGGGAAAAAGTCAAGAAAAATGTGGAATCCCAGAATAATAAATTGTGTTTGGAAGTGAAGCGAATTCACTTATTTCCCCTGAAATTCAAACCCTTCAGGATTCGGGGGACTTATTGCCTCCTCCTCCACGGACTGAGAAATTTACTTCAAGTTCCATTGCATTTCGCAAGTAGCCCTGGAACAAGAACTCGAGCTTGAAGCGGAGAAACCCGTTGTTCCGTTGACTTGAGTTGAGTTGCACCACCACTCCAATTTCTCCAATCCAACCTTACATATTCTTTTCCAGCCAGCTCAGCTCAGCTCGACTCGACTCGACCAATGTATCCTTTCGGGAGCAGCTGCTGTCAAATACTGATGATGAGAGCGGGGGAAATACCCGACTTTATAGGGAGGCACTGCAACCAGGCTGGAGTTTTAAGTTGGGCTGTTTGGAGTTGTGTACTTTTCGTCTTACTCACTCACTCACTCCCAAACTCACCTAGCCTCGATCTCCACTTTCCCCGAGCCTCCGACTTCCCTGCCTAAATAGTACTCGAGCTAGAGCTAGAGCTCAGCTCTGGCTCTCCATTTCATATTCTCTCTCCAGAAGCAGGAGCCAAGAACCAAGCAAGAAGAAAAAAAAAATTCCCCTTCTTGTTCTTCTTCTCGCTCGTGCATGCTTTTGGTGGTGCGACTTTCCTTCGTCTCTGGAGAGTTGAGAGGAGAAAAAAAAGATGAACCTTCCGCCTGGCCTGGTCTGATCCCCGTGCCATTGCACAAGCGAGCACCAAAAAATGACTCTGGGGAGGATGGTGATGAGGATGGTAATAGTGCAAAAAATATCGAGCACTTCTCCACTGTTTTTACATCCTCTTCCTCATAAATACCCTCATTCATGCATGCATTCGATCCTTTTTTCCTTATCCCCCTCCAACTCCAAAGTAAGGAGGGAAAAGAATAAATGGAATAAGAAAGTGAATAGGAGGAGGAGGACTGGAGAAGTGAACTTGAATGGAAGGAGAGTGAGGAGATATTAGAAAATTTTGAGGCAGCAAGAAAACATCTTCAATTTTGTACTCCCCTCCACCCGCATCGCATCATAAATAAACCTGTTACTTAAGAAGTTATATACGAAGCTGGCAAAATGTCGTTGAAACAGGCGTTTTAACGAGGTTTCGAACGTCGTATTGCGAGGCTGTACACAAAAACTATCCCTCCAGCCATTCCCTGCTATGATTGAAATGTATAAGGTTCTTTCTCAT